>RJWT010006381.1:0-29258 GCA_004365215.1 Cuniculus paca
AAAGAACTCTAGGAATGCAGTTTTTGGGTCTGATTTTTGTTCACCCAATTATTTCTTCAAATATTCACTAAGTACCTACTATGTGCCAGACACTGTTCCACATGCTTGGGAAATTTCAAGGAACAAAACTGAAAATAGCCCTTGTAATACAGCTCAAACACTAGTGAAAATACAAAAAGAAAGTAAATGTAATAAGTACATGGTATTCTGAGCAATTACACTCATAATCTTATTGGTTGATCAGAGTTCTGTCCTTCCTCATGCCCATCTACCTTGCAAGTTCCCATTTTCCCCCACTGTGGACCTGCCTCACCTCGTGGTTTTGCTCAGCAACCCACTCAGGACCCCTTCTGTCTCTCTCTCAGACAGAAGCTTTCTTTCTCTCAATAAATACATTCTGCCCTTAAAAAAAAATACACAGTATCATGTATCAGAAGGTAGCAGGTGCTTTATAGAGGAACAAAGAGTAAGATATGGAGAATTGCTACTGTAAGGGGTGGGGTTCCAATTTGCACAGTGTCCAGGACAGGATAAACGACCTGGGAAAGTGCATTTAATGAAAGCCACAGACCCAGAGAAAGTGAGGTATGAAGAGATCTGGGGGAAAAATGATCCAGGCAAAGAACACAGACAGGACAAGGGTACAGCCTGTGGCTGGCATGCACACAGAAGAGTAAGCTGGAGAAGAGGGAAAAGCTGAGAAAGATAAGAGATGAGATAACAATGAAGATTAAGGAGCCCAATTACACAAGCCCTCTAGGTAGTTAAAAGGCCTTTAACTTTTACTCCCAGCACAGGAATTCATTGGAAGGTTTTGAGCAGGAGTCACTAACAGATTGTTAAAGGATGCTCAAGTTATTCTGTTGTAAATAGACACTAAGCAAGGAAAAGTGAAAGCAAAGAGAACTGCTGAAAAGTTTGTGTAGTAACCACTCAAGACATTAACTAGACTAGAATTGTAGTAGCAGAAGGCTTGAGAAGTTGCCAAATTTTGGATTATTTTGCAAGTAGAGTTTAAGGGATTTGCTGGTAGATTACATGTGGTTTGTAAGAGAGAAAAATCAAGGATGCTTTCAAGGTTTTAACCGGGGAGTCTGGATTTGTCGACAGCTGTGAGGAAGGCTGCAGGTGGAAGAGGTCTGGAAGCAATGATTCAAAATCCCATTTGGTACACGTAAACTTTAACAAGGTCTCCTGGATACTGAAATCAAGAGATGGATTGCTACTGTTGGTTACAGGAGTCTGAATTCAGGAGAGGAGTCTGAGCTGGAGATATAAATTTAGGAGTTGTCAGTCTGATACCTAATTTCTAGTTAACACAGCAAACCACGCAAAGCATTCATTGGTCATGTGTATGTTGTGCATCACACCTGCACTTACCTTATGTCATTTAAATCTTGCAGATTACTTATTTTTACTTTCACTTACCTTATGTCATTTAAATCTTGCAGATTACTTATTTTTACAGACTAGCATCTCTTAGGTATTAAATGCTTAAGTGACTTCCCTTATCTAACCAACATCCCTTATAGCAATGAATTTTATAAGAGGCAGAACTTGGATTCATAAGTAGGTTTTTCCAGTAGCTATATAATCTCTCAAAGGCCCAGTACAAACAGAAATGTAACTTAGATTCTGGATGTGATATAGGAAAAACAGAAATCAAGAAGTGCATGTAGAATTATGCATGATTATTCCCTAGTAACATAACAAATGCTCTAGATGCAAATTAAGTTTAAAACTGGGGTTAGTAACCTTTTTATAAAGAAAGAAAAAAAAATAGACTAGGTATTTTAGGATCTCAATCAGGGTATTTAAAACATTTTAAATTGTATTTCCTTAACAGTGTTATTCAAAAATAAGAAACTTTATTTTGATGTCAAATATGAAATAAGCCATGTGTCACATATGTGGAATACCTATTTCTCTAACACAAAACTAAAAAGAATGGTTTATTTGATACCATATTTAAGAAAACAAAAAATTCTCTCTTCATAAGTACATGCTATTAAAAGTTTCTTGTACTTGTCAATTAGAATCATAGTTACCCAAAATATAAACCTTAGAAAATTAACTAAGTAAAATTCAGTACCATTTGTGATGATGTTTACAAGCCAAAGTATTAGTCATACGATAAAATTACAACTTAAAGCCAGGCATGGTGGTACACACCTGTTACCTAAGTACTTGGGAGGCTGAGGGGAACTGTCAAGGACAACCTGGGCTATAGACTGAAACCCTGTCTCAGAAAAAAAAGAAAAATATATATATATAATTTATACTATATATAAATATATACCATATATAAATATAGACTATATAATTGCAAATTTATAAATATATAGAAAACAACAGAAAGAAAAACAGTAAGATTTTAGAAATCGTTTAAGCTAACTCTGCATGTGAGGAAAACAACAGTCCACTTGGGCATTCATAAAGTTCGGCATCCACTTTCTTAGATTAAACTAGTACTTCTCTCCTTTAACAAAGTAGAAGCACCCTGAAGCTTTCCTCCTAAAATTCTGGTATGAATGATCCCTAAATTTAGCTTATGAATCAATCAGTCCAGAGCATTCTGAAGATAATCAGTTGTCATGGCATTTTCTCCTTGAACAAAAATTTTCAAGCTGAGAGTCTGATTCATATTTTTGAGTGAGAAGAAAAAAATAATATATTCTATTACATTTGAAAATCTTCAATATATAGGTGGTGGATCTTAGAATGGCATATAAATCCTAATGAATCTTAAAAATGGTGTCTATTTTAAAATTATAACTCAAATTAAGCAAAGTTACAATACATGGAAGTTTATTAATAGTGTAGTTATGACACAATATGATGCATGTGGAAAACTGTCTCTTGATAATATGAATTATTACATATGAGTCTAGTCTCAATATAGAAATGCAAATTAGGTAATGCACTAAGTTACAGAATGATTAATATGCATCTATGTAATTTATCTCTGTCTAAAATATTACCCATGTCTTCACCTGATTGGTTCTGATTGATAGAAATGGTTTTCTATTTTGAATAGGAAATTGATAAGGAAAAGATAAAGGCATCTTTTCTAGAATTATTTTCTCCTGGAGTTTCAACTTCTGGAGCTAAATTTACATCCTTCTTATTGTTAAAACCAGTTAGGGATAAAATAACAACATTTCTTTGGAATACTTGTTTAAGCTCCAATAATGCATAAACATTAGAAAGATGACTGCTTAATGTTAATGAGTATTGTGAACTAGTACAGAAACTAAATTTTGTATTAACATTTCTTAGTAGTCTAAACCAGAATGCCAACCTAGTAAATTTCTTGTATCATTTTCAGTAAAGTAAGGAGTGGTAAATATAGGTATATTAATTTCAGGGAAAAATGCTATAGTAGTAGGAAAAACTGATTAAATACCTTATGTGATTTATGTGACAATGACCTAGGTGAAGATGATAACAACAAAAGTATTAACTCTATGCTTTATGCCACATCTTGTAACACACTGGCTCACTGGACTTTGCAACACTGCACTGAAATTATTTGCATTATCTCCATTTACAGTCAAGAAAAAGCACTAAGAAGAACTAAATATCATTCAAAGTCACATAGCTAGTACGCTGCAGAGATATCTGGTCAATAACAGATCTACTGAGCTCATTCCAAACATCAGTTCTTAACCCTCTTATATTTCACTGCTCATTCTGATTTTTTGTGGGTTTGAGGGTTTTGTTTTTGTTTTTAGAGACAGCACCTTTATAGTCTAGACTAGCTTTGAACTTATTATGTAGCCCAACCTAGCTTCAAGCTCAAGATCTCTTTCCTGAGTCTCTCAAGCGCTGGGATTATAGGTATATACCACCATGCTTGGATCTAGTCCAACTTTTTTTCCTTCCTCAATACTAGGGATTGAACCCAGAACCTTCACATTGAGCTACATTCCCAGGCCTTACTTTCTTATTTACTTATGTTTGCATGTATGTATGTATGTATTTACCTATTTATTTGATGGCATCTCACTTAATCTCTAAATTGCCTAGGCTAGACTCAAACTCATGATCCTCCCACTTCACCCTGCCAGAGTTCTGGGATTACAGGCTTGGGCCACCACATCTAGCTTCTATTCCATCTCTTACATGCAGAAGTGAGTGTCATAAAATAAGTACTGAACTAAACTTCTGGTATTTCGTCAGTCCCCAATTTAAAAATATCAACGTTTCCATGTCCTCTGTATAAATTAGAAATGTCAGTTCTGTTCAGCTCTATCATACATTTATTCATTGTTTCAGCCATTTATTGCATAGATAACATGCTCAATGCCTTCGATTTGTCACAACCTGGATGGGTAGTAAAAAATGAAGAAAATGTCCCAGACTTGATCTCTCTGGAGGGAGGAAGATGAATAACAGACAAGCATTTTAGAGTAAATTACATTTCTGGTAAAGGATGCAAATAAAGTGAGCCACAGGCATATGTAGGAGAAGTTTTCTGGGTAAGGAGACTCATGGAAATGGCAATGTCCAAGTCTAACCATACTGGGGATCCTTTTAACTAAAGGTTGGCTTTCTGCATGACTAATGGACTGACATGTTAGGGTTATATTTAGGATGAGGGTTTTTTTTGGGGGGGGCGGTTTCAGTTGTGAATGATTAGTAGCATTCAGCTGATCCTTCCTGTTTCCTCGACCCTGTAAGAAGTACAAAACTGGCAACATTAATTTCTATTACCTACATATATAGTACTAACATCACATATATTCTCATAAGATACATGAAGATGATCATTTCAATTAATAATTCTTTGTGAAATATAATTTACAAACAGATGAGCAATTATTTGTATTCACCAGTGTTGCAAAGTTCATTTCATACAAATTAGAAAGTATAACAAATATAGTGTACTAAAATCAGAATGGAGTATTTGAATGCTTAATATGATATTGGGATGAATGGCAAAAAATAAGGGGGATTATTTAGCATAACACTGAAATAATGACAGCTTTATGAACTAAATTTTACTCACCAAAAGCAATAATGTAATCATTTCTATTACTATCACATTCTCAGAATCTAGCATTCTTTTTCAAAATTATTTCGATGACATTCAACTAACTTAGATTTTTAAAAATAATCAGAAATTATCACTTAGGCTATATAAGATCATTGCAAAGTAGCTTCATTTCAGTAAGTGTTTCTGGGATTAACAGAAATTCTTTTGGTATAATTTACTAGGAAAATAAGAATAAAATGCAACTACTCCATTTTAAAAATTATTTCATAAAATAATTTTTAAAGAGAATAAACAGAAAAATTCAAAAGATGAACAAATAAAACAAACAGACAATAACAACACCAAAAAAAAAAACCCTCCAAAACAATAGTGATACAGAATTTCAACACAGGATGACAGGAATTTAACAATAATTATTATATGGGAAGAGGAAGAAAATATAAATTTATATATAAATATATATACACACACACAAGATAGCTAAGATAATTGTACTACCAATTCTATTAGTTCATGGAAAAGAACAGTTAGTGTTCGTACTGTTTGATCAATTTTGCATGCCTATAATCTGGTAATCTGAGCATCTCTTTTGAGGATAACAATATAAATTATTTCAAATAACCTCTGTTGAATTAAACAGAAAATCTTACTGCATTTAAGTAACCAAAAATTTGACACAAACACTTTTGGGATAATTTTATATTTATTTAGAGCAGCAATATTGTTTATAATTTGTTAAATGCTAAATTACTGACAGTCTCATTAATTTAATTTTACAAATACTTACTGCATATTTCTCAGGCAAACAAAGCCTACCTTGATGTAGAGGTTACAGATTATAATACTGTAGAAATTTATATTTAAATAAAGTTTTTAAAAATTCCTTTTGATTCAACAAATATTTTCTTTTTTCTGTTTTAATTATTCCATCTTACTGTTTCAAAATATTCACAAAACTAGAGAGAAAAGTAGTACATTTCCTTGTTCAGACTTCTGAGAATAGAATATTAATGACAAAATTCCAATGTGTGAGCCATGATGCTATGTTAATGTTTTATTTTCTCTTTTACTTGTAACTCCTGTAAATTCTCTACAGTTAAAGAATTAAAGTCGATTACATGTTAATCAAACATTTTCAAAATACAAGATGTAAAATCTTCCAACAAGATACCGGTATTCTATTTGCTAAAGAATGAGGAAGCCCATTTGAATTAAAAAAAGAAAAACTCCATTAGAGAGTTCTATTCAGCAAACTGGCTAAAGAAAGGCCTAACTCACAAATTTCTAAAGAAAGATTTTTAGACCCTACTGCACAGAAAAAGGATTTGAAGTCTAAATAAATGACTAGGAGACCAAGCTTAGATTTACAGGTTGCTTTTCAGCTATCAAGCAAGTATTCTCTCTAGAATATAAAGATAAACCATTTCTTCTTTTAAGTAACATATAAAAAATTGTTTCTTGAGTATCAAAATATATGGCCATCTGTTCAAAAGTAACAATAATGTTTCAAATAAAACAACATCCACTAAATTCTACTTAGAATATTTGCTCATGATATATTACATGGTTTCTGAAGTCTGTTTTTAGGAGTCCCTTCATTTTTAGGAAAGTTTTAAATGTCTCTCTCTATATATTGATTTGGATCCCACTTTGATTTACAGTCTTACCAAACAATGAGAAGTTTGACTAAGAAAATTTGTGTCCATTGCATCAGAGTGTAAAGTGAAAAAAGAAATGAACAACCTGGCCAAGTGGCCCAGGTTCTAGCTTCTGCAGTGGTGCTGAGACCACAGGCAGATCCAGCCTCATGCTGGTGTTCCGAGGCAGGCTTTGCAGTTTACACGTGAGAGCAACTCCTGACAAGTCACTCAGTCTTGCTACACTTGGTTACTACCTGTAAAATGGGAATAAGAGCAGTGTGGATGAATGGGATTATGGTGAAGATTAACCAGTAATAAAGAGTATGCTCCATATATACATGCTTGACATTGGTTACCTCTCAGTATGAGCTGTGTGCTGCTAATAACAGAACAGGTAATATAACTAGAGATATTATACTCAGGTTATATGCATTCTTCAAACCCACTGAGCTGCATAGCCAGGATTCAGGCATTTTGCTGCATACAAATCATACCTCAAAAAAAGGCAAGTTGTTAAATGACAAAATAAATACATAAAGGTAGAAGAACAGACGTAGAGACCTAGAAGAGATCACATACACTATTTGAATGCATTACACTGAATGAGTCTAGTAAGAGTGATTTCTAATATTCACTAGAAATCAGTTAATTTTATTTTGTGCCATTATAAATTCTGAAACAGGCACACAACCTTATGAATACTCTACAAACTATAATTGCCATCCTTATGAAAGTCTCTGTATACACTGCTTATCTCCAATCATTTTGTAAGTATCCACCAAAATGACATACTACCAAAGATGACTCATAATTAATAACTTCAAACAAGTCCATGGCAGCTAATGAGAAGCTACTCTACACCAAGCAGAGTTTTAAGCATTTTACAATTATTTCCCCTTTCAATCTTCCCAAGAATTCTACAGAAGTGTGGTCCTCACTCTGCCTTACAAATGTGAAACCACAGAACCCATAGGCTACGTTATTGGAGGCCAGAGACAGAAATGTCACAGCATGAAAAGGAACTTGGATACAACACCACAGGCTGAGATTTTAATCATTGCTTTCCAAAAGCCCAAAGTGCAAAAACACATGCATGTGTCAATTTTCCAACTTATAAATCTAAAATACATGTCATCTTTGTTCCTTTTCTTTCATATCTCAATATGAGGCATCAATTAATCACTTTAGACGGGTCCTTGCCTTACTACTCCTCTTTTCTGAATCTGTATGACAAGAGGAGTGAGAGAAGATGGGTAATGGTGGAAGGGAGAGAAGAGGAGGAGGAGGAAGGAGGGGGGACATCATTTTTCATCATTATTTTCCATATCCAAGACATAGAATTTCATAGGTTCTAGGTACAGGAGACAAAACAATGCACAGATTGAAGAAGTAAAAATTTATGCTTTAAGAACAAAGAAAGAAAGCTTATTCTAAAATAATTTCAGATATATACAGAGAGGAGTTGCAATGTATAGTTATTATATCTCTCTCAGTCAGAGGATACTTACATTTAAACTATTTCCATAATGTTCACCAAATGGAGAGACTTGACTTTTTATATTATTTCATGTCAGACTAATTTGTTCTTTAACATCAAATGTTTCATTATTTGTTAAGAAATTATAATGTGAATGGCTTAATATGAAAAAATGGAAAAACAGTAGAATGCCAGTTATCTGATTTTTGTCTAGTGTCCCTTTTGCCCATCTCACAATTGTAATAAATCTTTTCTGCTACAATATATACCTCTGCATAGTAAATTAGAGCATACACAATTGGTAAATAGTGACGATAGCAATAGTATTGATAGTAAAAGATGCACTGGTTTATAGGAAACTTTTTACTTCCAGACAGTTAACATTTAATCACCAAATTAAAACAGCAAAACAAAGTATACTGTGAAAACTAATCAGAACAAGGTTGAGAGGAAAACACACTACACATTTAGCCCACAGCATTCTTCTGCGTTTAGTTTCATCAATGAATCTGAGTCTTTACCGAAAGTAGCCAGTGCCTGCTCTTTGGGGCCTTGATGCATTTGCCATGGTCTTTAGCTCCCTGAAATCTAAACTCTTCTTTTCATCTGAAATCTACCTTTACTCTTTCTTTTTCAAAGTCAAGTTTCAGTTTGTTATAATATTTACTTGTACTAATATGTCTTTCTAATGTGACTAGTTATTGGGTGTCAAGTTTAATTGTGTCAACTTGATTAGTTTGGAACAACTGCAAGATTAAAGCGCACTTCTAAGTGGGTCTGAGTGGGCCACAGATGTGTGCTCTTTGTCCTATTGATCAGTTAGATCGTCTCCACTTGGCTTATTGAAATGAAATTTTAAAAAAAGTTGTCAAGTACTCTCCTTCACTGCTACTGCTGTTGGGAGTGTAAATTGGTGCAATCTTCTTGAAAAGCAGTTTGGGAGGAAGCTTAAAAATGTTCATACCAACTGGCCTACTATTTCTACTTCTAAGAATACTTTGTAGTTCAACAACTTAAATTTGTTTACATCAAAAATTTTTGTCACTATTCTTTGTAATAGGGAAAGTTATGAAATAACACTGAAGATGAGCAGTAACGTCACAGCCACAGAATAAATCAGGACATAATCATTAAAATAGTCTTCGGATGCTCCATACAAGGAAATACACTTGTGAAACACACTGATATTCATAAGAAATGTTAACAATGAAGAAATATATTCTCTATGTAATTTCATAAGGTATATTTTCTATATAAAATGTTAGCACATTAGAATCACAAGAGTATAATTTTGTTCCTTATCTTTTTTGGATTATCCTAACTTTCAAAACATTGAGCCTGTGGTTATAAATTAGAGAGACCCAATATTTGATATAGTACAAGCATTTTAAAGTTTTGAGGTTATACAAGGGACTAGAGATTAAAAATTCAGAAGATGTGTTCAGAAGATGTGTTAAGGTCAAAAAGAGCAGTCAAAGAATCAGTAAGAGGAGGCAGAGGGTTCCAGCATTCCCAGTGCACAGAATGAACACATTTCGGCCAGGCAGACTTAGCACAAAAAAGATAACAAATGAAAATCCATGGAAAGTTCTCTTTTCCACTGACCATATGGAAGAATTCTTAAACTGAATGATTTCAGACAAAAGGTATACTTAAAGTTGCAGATTTTCGTAGTATCAATTACAGTTGTGTAAATTCACTTATCTGATGAGAGTAGAATTGTGTTTAGGACAGACAGCCATGAAAGCCACCAAAATAGAGTTTTTTATAGAATCATGTAAAATACTGTTTTCTACAATTCTCTTCAGCTTATCTTTAACAAGGACTAGATAAAAACATTTTATTTTACACAGTCTAACTTCTTCACGACAGGGGAAAATCTGTTTATTTCAATACATTTCAATATGATATGCACTGCTTTTTATCCCAATTCTACCCAGAAGTAGGAAAAATATAAATAGATTTCAATTTTTTTTCAACTTTGCCACCCTAGCTTTGGAAAATTTACTACATAGTAAAGGGAGAATTTACCTTGTAATATATCATGCAAGGGAACAGTAATACTATTCCATTAAAAATTTATAGTCAGACATGGTGGCATATGCCTATAATCTCATAACTCAGGAGACTGAGGCAGGAGGATAGTTAAAAATTTGAAGGCATCTTCAGTTATATGATGAGTTCAAGGTCAGCTTGAACTACATAGTGAAACCTTGTCTCAAAAAAACAACACCAATGAAAAATTTTACAGACACAAAGCTTGAAATTCAAATCAATCACCTAAAATTCAATTTCTTTATCCTTATTACAGTGAAATCAATGATTTTAAATATTTGGCTCTAAATGTGATTATATACATCAACATTTTTTATAAAAAAAAAAAGAAACATAAATGCATGGTATATTATGGTATTAAGAATATATTTTTAACCCCCACATTGGGTGGCTTCTCCCATCAGGTGAACCACACCCAAAGAATGGCCCCTCCTCTTGCTCCTGCCAAGACTGAGGTGAACCACTGGGGAAGGCCCAGAGATCAGAGGGAATGCCAGCAACACAGGAGGGTCCCAACTAAGGCGCGCAGGATTGACAGGTGAGACTAGTGGCATGAAAAGTCTTAAGGGCCAATAATAATATGAGCCAACAGGTGACTGAGGCCTCCACAGATGACAAGCAGCTTAGGAAGAACCCAGGACTCAGTAGCTGGCCCTTTTTTCTAAATTTTTTTTCTTTTTCTCTTCTTCCTCCTCCTCTTCCTTCTCTTCTTCTTCTTCTTCCCTTTTTCTCTTTTTTCTTTTCTTTCTTTTTTTCTTTCTTTTTTCTTTTTTTCTCTCTTTCCTAAACAGCTTGGATCTCCAGGCACAGAAAACTAATCCCATCCCCCAAATCAAGAGACCAAGTTCAGATAATCCCTCAAATACTCCTTCATTCTTTCTTTTTTACCCTCTTCTCGAGCTTCCCAAACCTTGTAGGATCATCCTTTGTCTTCTACCCTTGTTTCTACTTACTTTCTAGCTATCTTCATTTTATACACTATCCTCCCTACATTTCCCTACCACAAGGTAAAATCAGTCTACCAAGGGGAAACACTGTACATACAAACTCCTAACTCACCATGGGCTCTGTTATACAACTATAGACTCTGCTCCTAAGGTCTAAAATACAAAATCAATTGTTACCACAGTTTCTCAGTTTCCAAATTATGCTTGATGTTATTGTTATTCATAATTTATATACTTTAGCTAGGATGTCATATCTGTTGTAATAAGCTGTTCTCCCTTCTGTAACAATACTGGTAAGTTCTGGGGTAATAACTTCGCAGCAGCCCTACACCAAAGGACTGGGAACTGAGCCAAACAGATACATCCCACTCTTAATTAAATGGGAAGTTAGGATCTTGTGACAGATACAATCCAAGATACTCCTACACACAGAAGACATTCCTGAAGAACAGTTTTCCTACAAAGGCCTTAATACTAATGCTATAGCTACCTACTACAAAAATTCACAGAGATCATCACAGAAACCAAAAAAATATTTTTTTAAATATAAAATGACAAGGCAAAGAAGTAAAATGCAATCTTAGACCTCCAGTCCACCCAAAATAAGACCAGGAGATATTGACATGGAAAAAGATGGAAGACACATACCTGAAATTTCTGAAACAATAACAACTAAAGCAAAGAAACAAATCCATGAGGCTATAGAGGAAATCAGATTAGAAATAATTTCTCAGGTTAAAAAAAAAAAACAAAAGAAATGTCAGTATTTATAAATGAATTGCTCAGCAAATCTCTAATAGAGATAGATTAAAAACATAGGTGATGATAGGAAGAGGATGGAAACCATGATTAATCAATATAGGATAGAATGCATGAAATGGATTCAAACAGATATGCAAATCAATGAAATAAAAAATTCCACTGAAAGCTGACAAAACTGCTTGAACAAAACTGAAGACAGTGTTTCAGACCTTGAAGACAGGATTGTGGCTAGAGATCATGAAGGAAAAGACATCTTGAAAATAACAAAAGATCAGGAAGTAACAATTCAACAGTTGCAAGACAACACAAAGAAATATAAGGTTAATTGGTGGCAAAGAAAAAGCAGGACTCAACACAAATGACATTAAAAAAAAAACTATTTGTAGAAATAATAGCAGAAAACTTCCCAAACATGGGAAATGAATCTACAGATAAGTGAGGCATACAGACCTCCAACTAGCCATCAACAAAATAAACATGCATCCATACATATAATAATCAAGATCCCAGAAATTCAGCACAAAAACAGAATATTAAAACTTGTTTGAGAAAAGAAACAGATCACCTACAAAGTCCATCAGAATCACGACAGACTTCTCAACACAAACCCTCAAGTCAAGAAGAAATTGGAATAAAGTATTTTAAATCCTGAAAGAAAACAACTTCCAACCCAGATTGATGCACCCTGCAAAACTATCTTTCAAAACTGATGTAGAAACAAGATGCTTCCATGACAAAGAACAATGGAAGAAATTCATGACCACCAAGCTAACACTACAAACAGTACTGAAAGATATTCTAGACAGAAACATCAACAGACATAATTCCCAAAACAACAGAAAGAAATCACCAAGCAGGGCAAGCAATTAAACAGAGGGGTAAACAGCAGGAAAATAACATGACAAAGATAAGACAATGTGTATCAGTTATAACCACCAATGTAAATGACCTTAACTCACCAACCAAAAGAAACAGACTGGCAGGATGGATCAAGAAACAAGATCCAACAATATGCTGTATACAACAAACACATTTAACTGAAAAAGAAACTCATAAACTGAAAGTAAAAGAATGGAAAACAATACTCCATGGAACAGGAACCAGGAAAAAAATCAAAGGTAGCTATTCTCTTTGCAGACAATGTGAACTTCAAACCAAGAATGATTGAAAGAGAGAAAGAAGGTCACTAAATACTGGCTAGAGGAAAAACTCAAGAGGAAGAGATAACAATCATAAATATATATATATGGCAAATACAGGAGCACCGAACTATATAAGACAAGTATTAATAGACATTAAAAATCAAATAAGCAATAACAATTGCAGTGAGGGACCTTAATATCCCCTTGTCACAAAGAGATAGATCAACTAGGCAAAAATTAAGCAAAAAATAATGGAAGTGAAGCAAACCCATAAACAAATGGACTTAGTCAACATTTACAGGTATTCCACACAACAACATCAGAGCACACATTCTTCTCAGCTGCACATGAGACATACTCTAAAATAGACCATATACCAGCATGTAGAACATGTTTAAGTAAATGCAAAGGGAGTAAAATTATCCCATGAATATCACCTGATCATGCAGCAATAAAATGTAAATTAATGACAAAAGAAACCAAAAAAACACCATAAACACATGTAAATTAAATAACTCCCTCCTGAATAACCAATGAGTCACAGATGAAATTTAAAAAGAAATTAAACAATATCTACAATCAAAGGAAAATGCAAATACAACTTACCAGAACCTAGGGGATGAAATGAAAGTAGTCCTAAGAGGGGAATTTATAGTGGTAAATTCTCGCATAAGGAAAACAGAATGAGCACAAATAAACAACCTAAGGATGCACCGCAAAGTCCTAGAAAAACAAGACCAAGTCAAGCCCAAAGCCCAGAGAAGGAGGAAATTATAAAGATCAGAGCAGAAAACAATACAAAGAATTAATGAATTGAAGAGTTGGTTCTTTGAAAGAATAAATAAAATTGATAATCTCCTAGCCAATCTTATCAAAAAAAGTTAAAAAAAAAAAAAACCTCAGATTCATGCAATGAGGAATGAAAAGGGTGAAATCACTACAGATCCTGTGGAAATTCAGAAGACAGTCACCTACTTCAAAAATCTTTACTCACAGAGCATGAAAAACACAGAAGAAATGAACAGATTCTTAGAAACATGAGAATCACCAAAGCTGAATCAAGAAGATATAAAAATTCTGAATCACCCAATATCAGTTAATAAAATTGAAAATGTAATAAAAAAAAACTTACCAACAAAGAAAAGCACAGGTCCTGATGGATTCACAGCTGAATTCTACAAGAAATTTAGAGAAAACTTAACACCAATACTCCTCAAAGCCTTTAATGAAATTGAAAGGGAAATAATTCTCCCTAACTCATTTTTGGAGGCAAATATTACTCTGATACCAAAACCAGAGAAAGACCCAACCAAAAAAGAGAACTACAGACCAACCACCCTAATGAACGTAGAAGCAAAAATTGTCAGTAAATCACTAGCAAACAGAATGCAGCAAATCATCATGAAGATTATACACCATGACCAAGTGGAATTCATTCCAGGAATGCAGGGATGTTTTGACATATGCAAATCAATAAAAGTAATACACTATATCAACAGAGTCAAAGACAGAAATCACACAATCATCTCAATAGATGTAGAAAAAGCTTTTGACAAAGTTCAACACTCATTCATGATAAAAACCCCACAGAAAATCAGAATAGATGGTCTCTACCTCAATCAGAAAAAGCCAGTGTGGTGGGTTGACAACTAGTGGTCAACTTGCAATACCAGCTGAACTGAATTAGCATGGTGCTGAGTGTGGATGGCTCACCTGAGGATTGCTGCCAAGATAAAAAGGAGAGCTGGAGAGAAAGAAGTAATGTTGTTGGTTCTCCATGGTGTTGGTTCTCCTGTTGCTGTTGGCTCTCCTGGAGGAGCTTGTGGAGCTTCTTACCTGATATGAACTTGGCTGTTCTCATCATCAGAGGAGTTTAGGACCTTGTCATCACTGAGAATGGCTGCAGTTCACTTGGGGGAGCTCTAGTCTTGTCTTGATTGCTTCCTGGCTCTGGAGGGGAGGATGGTGTGCTATTCATTCTCTGGGAGAAGCTTGTCACACTGGCTTCCTGGTATGAACTCAGCTGTGCTCATGGTCAGAAGAGCTCAGAACCTCTGGTTCTTACTTTGAGCATCGCTTCATGGCTCCAGTGCAGAACCCTCAACCTACTAGCCAAGATCCTGCATCCCACTGGCACAGACTTTCTATCTTCCACCACTGTCCTTTGGGCCTTCCTAGCACAGATTCATGAAACAGACTTGCATGAGTCATTGTCATGGACTGTAGGTCTCCAGTTTGACTTGTGGAGGGCATTGTCATGGGCTGTCTTTAGCAGGACTCATGCAGGACACTACCATGGTATCTAGGCCCTCAGCTAGATTCCTTGGGTGTTACGAGTGTGGACAGATTCCCTACACTTCTTCTATTTAACTCTTTGGGTGATTATTATAAAATAATTATTATAAAATAATTCTATACATATCCTGTAATAGCTTTTTCTCCTTGCAAACTCTGCATATGACAGCCATCTATGACAAACCAACAGTCAGCACCACAGTAAATGGACAAAAATTCAAAGCTTTCATTCTAAAATAAGGAACAAGACAAGGATATCCATTGTTACCACTCCTATTCAATATAGTTCTGAGGCATTACCCAGAGCAATTAGACAAGAGAGAGAAATAAAAGGAATAAGGATAGGAAAGGAAGAAATTAAATTATCATTATTTGCCCATGACATGATACTCTACATAGAAGACCCCAAAATCTCCACCAAAGGACTTCTAGAATTAATTTCTAAATTCAGTAGTATATGTGGATACAAAGTCACTCAAAAATCAATAGCATTCCCATACACAAACAATAAACTCACTGAGAAAGAAATTAGGGAAACCACACCCTTCAAAATAGCACCCACAAAAATTATATACTTAGGAATCAACCTAATAAAGGAAATAAAAGATCTATACATTGAAAATTATAGCACTCTGAAAAAAGAGATCAAAGAGGATATCAGAAAATGAAAAAATATCCCCTGCTTATGGATAGCAAGACAACAAGGGTGACTATTGTGAAACTAGCCATACTCCCAAAACTATTACACAGATTCAATACAATCCTGATCAAAATACCATCAGCATACCTCACAGATCTAGAGAAAACATTCACCAAATTCATCTGGAACCAAAACAGATCTACAATAGCAAAGTCAATTCTGGGCAACAAAGGCAAGGGAGGAGGCATCACAATCCCTGACTTGAAATTATATTACAAAGCTACTGTGATAAAATCAGCATGGTACTGGCAAAAAACCAGACCTGAGGATCAAGGGAACAGGTTACAAGAGGCAGACACAGCAACTAACACACTCAGCCACCTTATCTTTAACAAAGGGGCCAAACATGTTCACTGGAAGAAAGATAGTCTCTTTAATAAATGGTGGTGGGAAAACTACCTTTCCACATGCCAAAGACTAAAACTAGACCCATATCCATCATCATGCCCTAAATTAAAGTCAAAATGGAACAAACACACTAAATCTACTGGGAGAGAAGATAGGCAGAAATCTTGAAGCCACAGGTGTAGGCAGAGAGTTCATGAACAAAACCCAAACTGCACAGGAACTATTTCAAAGAATCAACAACTGGGAACTCAGCTTATTAACATGTTTTTTCACATCAAAAGAAATCACCAACAGAGTAAAAAGAAAATCCACAGACTGGGAAAAAGTGTTAGCCAACTGTCCCTGAGACAAAAGGCTTCTATCTAGAACATATAAAGAATTAAAAAAAAAATCAGGCCCCCAAATTCAAAGACCCAATCCAAAAATGGGCATCTGAATACATACTTCTCAGATGAAGAAGTACATTGGTTATCTTCAAGAAATCAGTCAATAACTAATGTTGGAGGGGCTGTGGGGAAAAAGGAACCCTTCTCCATTACTGGTGTGAGTGTAGACTGGTACAACCATTGTGGAAACCAGTGTGGAGATTTCTCAGAAAACTAGGATTAGACATCTCATTTTACCCAGCTATTCCCCTTCTGGGTATTTTCCCAGAAGAATTAAAAATATCATACCATAACAATATATGTGCACCCATGTTTACAGCAGCACACTCTGTAATAGCTAAATCTTGGAAACAACTCAAATGCCTATCAACTGAGAATGGATAAAAAAGATGTGGTATTTTTATATAATGGAATACTACACAGGTATAATGAAGGATAAACTCGGGACTTTCATAGGTAAATGGATGCAGCCATAGACCATAATCATAAGTGAAATAAATCAAACTTGCATGTGTAAACATATTATCTCCCTAGTATAAGAAACTGAAAGAGTAAATAAGATCCAAAATGTACAATAGATATTGTGAAAGGGGAAGTAACTGCTCAAAAGGAAAGAACAATTTGAATGGGGAAAAAGAGAAAAGAAGAAAGGGTAAAGAAAATACACACACACACACACATGCACACACATGAGAAGTAAGATAATTACACTATTAATTTCTATTAGTTCATTGAAAAAGTTTGTGCTTGTATTATTTGATCCATTTTTCATGCCTATACTTGTAATCTGAGCAACTACTTTGAAGATAATATGCAATATATTAACCATTATTAATATCCTATTATATTCTTTTGAAATTCTGTATCATTGTTTTTCTCTTTAAAGAAAAATAAATAAAAAATAGACTTGAAAAATCACATATACTCTAAAATACATTATTATTATTATTATTTTAGTAAGTGCTGTGATTTTACATAAGTGCCATAAAATGCTTGGAAAATTGACCATATATAAAATTTAGAATTTACTTGCCATAATACTAAAAGACTTATTTGCACATTGTTTTATTTTAATGTATTTGGCAAGATCCGTGCCGTTCCAGTGAAATTATTCTAAAAGCATATGAACTAAATACTTCAAAAAATACAATGCACTCAAGATATGAAGATAGAAAAAGTAATATAATTAGTCAACAGGGCTGGTCAACTGAAGTGAAGTGCATGCAAGAAGTAAAAGAAAAAGTATAACACAGGGTCCCTGTTGTAAACAAGTTTATAGTGTTTTTCTTTTAAATAAAAAATATAATTTTAAAAGCTCTCTTTCAATAAAGTTAACAGCCATGGAAAAAAATATAAATACTTTCTTTCTCTATAAAATTGAATGTGGTTAGAATCCAGAGAAGTAAAAGGCTCTGTCACTCCTTGAACAGTTGTACTAATGTCACTCATTTACATTCCTTCCTATCAGTGTCCCAAAGATGATCTAATCTAGATGACTCAAAGGATACAAAACTCATGCCCTGTCCTCTTGAATCTAAAATTAGGGGTTAAAAGGTCATGACAGCATTGTGCTTGACAGGAAAATACTGGAAACGGACTCCAATTAAATGGGGATGTTTAAATGTATTATGGGATACTTATCTACACAACGGAGTACTCTGAAGATACTAGGAGGAGTGTCTGGGAGTGTGTAGATGAGTGTAGAAAGACAAGTGAGGTGCATCTGTGCATGTCTGTGTATATGTCAACCTATGTGTATGTAAATATGCATATATTGCTAAAATGGCAAATGCTCATAAAATGCACACGTAACACATAAAGTTAACTTACTGGATAAAGTATTAATATCTGCTAACCTCTTTTTACAGAAGAGGGGTTTGCCCACATACTTTGCATATATTAACTCATTTAATGCTCAAAATAATGTTGTATTATTGGTTCTATTAATATTCCCAGTAAACCAATAAGAAAAATGAAGCACAGGTAATTTGTAAGTAACATGCCATGGTCTCAATAGTGGGTATTTTTCTTTGCAATTCTCCATTTCCTCTCCATCGCTGTCTTCCTCCTCCTCCTTTACCTGAAAGACGTTGGTTTCCACAAATTGTATCACCTGGATTTCAGGAGCCGTGGATTCCATTTGGGCTCCCTGTGGTGTGGCATAGAAGAAGAGAGGTGGAGGTGAGAGTCCCTGTAACCACCCCTTGCTCCCCCCTCATCTGCTCAGTGCCACGCAGTGATCCAACAGTGGCCACATTGCTCTGCTCTCGACCATTGCTCCTGTGCAGGAGCACTTTTCCCTGGGGAAGTAAGCTCAGTCGGTTGCCCTCATAGTTTCTTCTTCCCATGCCTAGCAGTCTGGGGATGGTAACAGCTTTCCCACCTTCCTAACCCAGGTTGCTTCATTGACAGTTGCTTCCCTTAAAACTTCCCCGAATAGTTCCTTCCTCACATCATCAGTGAGTGCTTCAATAGAGCTGTTTTGCTGTGTGACTGGCTCACATCATAGCAGAGACAGGACTCAGACCCAGGCAGCGTAGCTCCCGAGTCAGTGCTCTGCCACCGTGCAGCACCATGGCAAAGTTTCATACTCTTCTTTCTGCTGATGCAAACACCACTTCCTCACAAGGCTTCTGCAGGGCTCACAACCAGTGCCCCACCCCCAGCATAACAGCCTCTAGCCAAAAAAAAAAAATGCAATTCAATATTAATAACTTTGCATTGTACCTAGAGGCTTGGAGATGACTCCTTTCCAAACTTTCAAGAATAACTGTTAGTCTTGCTCTGAAATTTTCACCATTTTAAATGATAATAACTAATAACAAATATGTACCCCACATGTCTCTACAGCCCAAGTAACATTTTATATTAACACCTAGCATTAAATTAACCAAGTCCATTCAAGGGAAAAAAAAATCAAAAAGAGATCAATCCTCTTAAATTTTTTCCATCTCTCATTGCCATTCAATGTGAAATGTTAAATTCGTCAACTACGTACGTGTTTTTTTTTTGTTTTGTTTTGTTTTGTTTTGTTTTTTCCTAAAAGCTAAACCTAACTAACCAGAAAAAAAAAATCCCAGCCCAGAATTCCCCCACCCCAGGGTATAAAGTCTCCAGATGTCACTCAAATCCAACTCTTTTACTGAGGATTTACTAATGAATGACTGCCAGCAGTGAATACACTATGGCCTCAAATCCTCTGCCTCTATGACGTCAAGACCTCCAGAGCCCTGAATTTCCTGGGCAAACATGTGGGGTAAATCCAGGTCATTCATTATTGGAGCATAAATGTTAGCAATCAATGTCTCCCAGCCAGAGCTGCTATCCGGGCCTAAGCCCCATCTGTCTTCAACTTATAAATCAGTGAGCATTAATTTCAGACTCCAACTACTAGAATAGTTATTTAGTCTGCAGGTGAGGCAAACATTACAATTAACTACAAATTTTAAGTAAATATATTTAAGATCATGTAGAATTATGTAGAAAACAGTTCCGCAAACCATTAATATATGTCTCCCTCCCCTATAGAGATGAATAGTGGCTGAATTTTCATTCTTGCCTATGAATTCATAAAATGCACACAGTGACAAAACAAATGATTCGTCTTTCTTATTTTTTTATGTATATGACAGTTTGCTTACACCCAAAGTAACATTTTTTAAATCAAAATGGTAATGAAGCTGTGGCCTAAGGAAGGCCATCATTTCTCCTGCTCACTCAAGGCTTGCCTACACTGCTGTGGGCTGCCTGCCAACATCACCAATTTAGGTTTCTTGAACTTCGGAAACCACAGCCAGACTCAATGTAATTAACCTCAAAAAAAAAAAAATGAACACATTTCTTCTCTAGCCCACGCACTCATCTCAGAACAAAACATGAAAACCCCTAGGAAAGGAAGGAATGGCTAAGATAAAATAACCACAAGTAAAATAAAAAATCTATACTTAAAAGTAAATACATGAGGGCTGGGGATCTAGCTCAGCGGTCTAAGTGCCTGCCCGGCAAGCGCAAGGTCGTGAGTTCAATCCCCGGTGCCGCAAAAAAAAAAAAAAAAAAAAAAAAAAGTAAATACATGGTGAGCTGTTTTTTTAAACAGTCAGATTCAGATTCCAAGTTTGTTACTGAATTTGGAACCCTGTACTTGGAAGAGAACAATGCGGATGACTCTCAATTAATTCAAGAAGAATTATCAGTTTACTACTGAAGAATTAATGGTTAAAAATATTTGCTAAAATAAATACTTTCACTTGAAATGTGGGATACTTCTGGCAAAATAAAGCAATTAAATTCAGCTCGACAAGTGTACTCAAGGCTAAAGAAGCTAATTCTCTTAAAAGCCCATTCATTTAAAAGAAGACATTAGAATCACGAGAACTAAACAAAGGTGAATTTTTTAAAAGGTGAGTGTAAATGAGACTATGTTGACAAAGCTCTCTAACCAGCACTTCAGCCTTTAAAGGTAAATGCTAAATTGTCTTGTTCATCAACACAGAAGACGACCACTGTATGCAGTTCTTGAATAGTCTGACTGGCTATGACCATCAACAGAGTCAAGAAAACTCAACTCCAGGTTCAGGACTGGACTCAAGTGATAGAGACCATAAAAGAAGAGAAGGGAGACAGGGAGGAAGGAAAGAGAACAGAGGATATGTTACCTCCTCTAAAACTAAAACCACAAGGAAAGAGCGTTTTTGTTTTATTCACAGTTAAGTATTGTTACTGCATTTCATAAAACTCCTAGGTAACTATGTAAACAGTGTAAACATCAATGGGAAAGAATACATATTATGATTTGATTTTCAATGCTATTCATTTTAGATGTGAAGAATGTTAAAAACAATTCTAAGGGGTTAAAAACAAATACCCACATAAGCTGCATGGAAACTTTGGGAAAGACTTCGAAATGGAAAGAAACAAACAAATTAGTGGGTACCTTGACCAGTTGTGAGTCCAATTTACAAATTTGTAATAGAAAATTGACAGCAATACAATTTACCATCAGAAATCTGACTTTCACAAATATATTGTATCCAGTGGAATACAAGTGATGATTACATTGATATATTGTGCAACTTTTTGCTCATTCATCTCAGTACTACTTTTCAGACCTTACGTATATATGATACTTTGAATTTTCATGTAAATCAGTTGTAATGTCTTACTAGTTCCCTGACTAATCAGTTAAATAAAGTCTTGCTTTTCATTTTGTATTTGTTTGACAATCTTGATTTAATTTTTAAAATTACCCTTTAGCTTGATACTCTGGCATGTGCATATGTACTCGTGGATACATCAATAAAAATTATTATGTTTTGATCAGAAGTAGTTTTTCTCATGTATTTTTCTGTACTTTCCAAAATTTGTTCAGTATGTATGAATTACTTCAATAATAAATTCTTAGATTTATAGTTCTGTACTGTATTGGTGTTTGTTAATCTGGAAAAAATGAATGTATGTACTCCACAGCCTGTTACACAACAAAAAAGAACAGAAATGGAACAAAGCTGATACAGTAATAATACTTTAAAAAGTTGAGAACATAAATATCACAGGCTGTAAGAACACAGTTTCAGTGTAAATAGGTGAATTCTTATAATTTACTAGTTTTCATAGATTCCAATAGGAACACATAGATCACAAAAACAGATAACTTCATTATGTGCTATTATAAAATCTCAGTCCACTTTCCCACCAATAAATATACTTAAGTAGATTTTTTTTCCTATTTTGTCTTATTCTAAACATTGAGAAATAAAATACAACCTGAACCCTCATTAAAATTCAATTCCAGGGTATAAGTTTTAGCTCAGAGGTAGAACACTTGCCTAGCATGCAGGGACCTTGGGCTGGATATCAGGCACTAAGAAAGAAATCAATCGCAAGAGGGTAAAATAGTATTTCAGAATCGCTCTAGGTTGAACTAGGGCCCCTCAAAAAACACTGAAATTCAGGCATGGTGGTACATACCTATAATTCTAGTACTCTGGGAAGCCAGTGAATGTGAGTTTATTGAAGAATAGGGATCTTTGCTGCAACACCAGGCAATCAGTGCAAAAACTGGCATTTCCTTGTCTAATTTCACAATATGCCAAAACTTTGCTAATCTTCATGCACATTAACAAAGAATGAACAAGAAAGATACTTCTTAAGATTCATTTTTTCTTTACAACTCACCCTTCATTAAACATACATAAAAACATACACGTATGAGGGAAAAAAAGAAGGAAAGGAATGTTTGAAGTAAGTACGGTCATTTTTTTAAAGTCACAAATCATTTTTCCACTCATTCATACATTAATTTTGTTAATAATGCTCCACTAACACCTGTTTCTCACTTTTTTACTACACTTCCAAATTTTAAGAACATTTCAAAGCTTACATTTTATCTTAGACATCACTAAAATAAAATGGGATAATGAACTAAAATAAAGGTAAAAGACAAGTGAAAAGTTTAATCAAAATTTAAATCAAAAGCTTTCAAAATTGAATGGAGATCAACATCTATTAATAGACACCAGCGTAAAGGTGTAAAAGAATGAGCACATTGACACATACAGAGAAAGTCCTTTTCTGCAGAGGTCAGAAGTAATAAAAAACAAGGTGTTTTCCCTTTGTCCTAAAAGACTACAAACAGAAAAAAATCACTTATGTAAGAGTGAAAAATTGACTATATTTAAGTCACTTTATTAGAAAACACAGTTTAAAAAGCAACAATATAATGTTAAGGAAGACCATAATTTTAAGGAAATTTATTGCTAAACTATGAGTACAGAGGGTGAGGGAAAAGTAAAAGAACAAGTTAACCTACAAGGTTTAATTCAGCATGTTTTCATGTTCAGAAGTGTCTAGGTAAGTCTTGCATGAAGATGAATTAAGTATTCCCATTTTTAAACTCCATGTTTTTAATTTTCATTCATCTCCACTCAAAGTTTTATCTGTAGGATGAAAGGCTATGAGAAGTTAAAAAAAAAAAGCATTGAGACTGAAACAAATATTAGATGTTATAACGTTAAGATTTGCCTTCACCTACAAATTTTTTCTGTGTTTAACAAGATTGAATTTTAAGGTATGAAACAAGATAAATTTTCCATGTTAACTAAGTGGGAAAGCAAATTCTTAAATGTGATATTAGAAACAGTGATACAAGGAGATATGAAAAGGGTATCATGTGTTTTATATTTTAATTCAATGAAACACATCCAGATACAAGATGCATTAAAACGTTAAATTTCAAATTCAAACAACCAATACAAAATACTGGGAAATCTTCAAAGCAGATGCCATTCCAAATAAACACTACCCAGCCATAAGGAAGGATAAATTGGAATCATTTGTAACAAAATGGGTGCACCTTGAGACCATAACGCTAAGTGAAATAAATCAGACACAGAAGACTACAGCATAATTTCTCTTAATGAAAAATCCAAAGTATAAAAAATTTAAAGGATACAATAAAATATAGATGACAAGAGACATGGAGATAGACCTTTTGCAGATGCAAAAGGAATCTAGGGATGGAGGGAGAGAGAAGAGAGGGGAGGGGAAGAAGTAAAAAGGATTAAGATACAACATGTACCAAATTCCACAATCAATGTGTTCATTATATATCACAAATATACACTAATAAAAAACAAATGGCTGTGATTTTTTTTCACATTTTCAAGTCATTTGCTAGATTTTGTTGAAGCTTCCAATGTTTTAGAAGTTTTGAGATGAAGACTGGTGTGTGGGCATTAAATCTCATCATTCATGTGGTCCGCAGAAGGATATTGATGGAAAGCATAGCTATAAAGAGAGGACATATCACTCTTATGCCTAAAAAAGCTAAGCACAAATTTTTATTTGCCTAATTCCTACTTTATATCATACTTTGCACTTTCTAGGAAAAAGAAACCAAGCTTTTCCCTTCCACAGAAACAAGAAACACTGCTTTTGAAAGACTGGAAGCAACTGACGAAAAATTAAGCAACGGTTGCCAATTAAATCTGTACTACAGCTGCACCCATTTAAAAAGAGCAGCTGCTGGAGAAATAAAAGTGCATCTTCCGCATCGAACTGCAAAACATTAAAAAACCAAAGCGGCATTTGATTAAATGGATATTTATTACACACAGCTCCATATTGCTTTTACAGATTCTTTTTCAAAAACACCAGCTTCTCTTCTTACATGAGAAGCTGAGGGGTGCTGGTATGAGAAACCCTCAGACACTCTTAGCTCCATTTTATCCTTGGAGAAAGTTTTTATTTTATTTTAATATGTGTTCTATCTAGACCAGCTTGATGTATAACCAAGATTTCATGGCCTGAATTTTTCAACTCTGTGCGCCAGAATCTGTTTCTCTTCATCTAAAATTTAGTTCTCTCCTCCTCAATTTGAATATATTTTCTTTCCCATCAGCCCCAAGTAAAGCATTTAGGTAAAGTTCATTTAAGAAATTACACACATTTATAGGATTGGAGAGAATTTATGCTTTGTCTTTCTGGTCAGTTATTCTGGAACAAAAATATTTGCATGTCTCTATGGGTTAGAAACATTCTTCTACATCAGGTTTCTGTAGTGTGCTGAGAAAAGAATAGATATGTGCAATAAATAATTTTTGTTGCTAAAATATTTTTTCATTTTCCACTTAATCAATTATGCAATCATACGAGTCAAAGCAACAAGGAGAAATAATCTAAGGCTTTCCATAATTGCTAGAGAAAAATCATTTGAGGAGCTTGATAAAAATGTCTATTTACCAGTTCATATCTCAGGAGAGTTTGAATTCATTGCTCAAGTTGAGAATCTGGGAAGAATTTGGAGAATTTCAGAAGATATGAGCTCAGCAATAAATGGGATTCAATTCGAATGTTCTTCAAAGGGTACAAATAAATATTAAAAGCTTTCTTTTACCTTCTTTGACTGCTGCATTGGGCCACATTAAATGGTAGGCCACATTAAAGGGTAGGTCCCACAGTATCCCAGATTTGGTTAGGGTTACATTTAATACGGAAAAAGTTATCTTGTTCAGGTGATCCAGACTAGTAGTTAACAAGAAAAAAATCAGTAAATGCAACTGAGTTAGTTAAAGCAGATAAAGCCTTAAATTAATTAAATGTAAATAATAAAACCTTCAATTTTAATGTGAAATGTTTATAAGGCATACATTCATTGACCACTCCTTCTCTGGAAAGCTAAACCTTTTAAGGTTTAGGTCTCCTAATCTTTAAAAAGAGCATAATTTAAATAACTAATTTAAATAATTTAAATAGCCAAGTAGTATGGTTCATACTGCTTTCACAATTATATAACCTATACCTACATTAATATGAGTGCTACATTTCCCTTTGTCCTCAACAATTCTTTCAAAGAAATCATTCAATTATATTCTCTTAGGATCAACAATATTTTTCTGCTTCTGATCTGAGCAGTCTTTATTACTTTTAATTATATTATATAATCATAGAAGCATAAGTGATGTAAAACGGTACAAGAACACACACAACCGATGAACATCAGTCGCTATTTTTAAGAAAATCTCAGTGGTTTTGGCCTTCGCTCCCAGTGCTAGTTATGTTTGGTTAATTACGAAGCTTCTTTGCTTTGTAAGAAGATGGTAGAAAAGTATTAATAAATATTGCTCTCTTCACTGCCTTCCTATGCTTTTTAAACTGAATGGAATAGCTTTTCAGCAAGTCATTTCTGAGAAGGAGGAAGGGGAAAGAAGGAGAAAAAGAAGGAAGGGAGGGGAAGGGAGAAGGGAAGGGAGGAAGGAGAAAGGAGAGAAAAAGAAAAAAGAAAAAAGAAAATTCTACAAAGAAAGAAAGAAAGAAAACAGAAAAAAGAGAAAAATACAAGGGAAGGGAAGGGAAGAGGAGGGGAGGGAAGGGGAGGGGAAGAGAAGGTGATTCAAGGCAAACATGAGAGAATAGGAATTTCTTTCCATGAGATGAAAACTATCAATAGCTTAAGAAACATTATTCCAAATAGACTTGCAATTATAAGGTCCTCTGTGTTGGTTTTGTAAGTACTACAGTTTATTTCCTTGAGAAATAACATTTTCAGAAGAAACTGATCATGTTAAATCATACAATGCTTAAATTTCATGCTTGAGCAGCTCATCCAAAATAAAAAACATTTTAAAATTTTGAATGTTAAAATATGTGAATAATAAGGAAGTTAAGGAAATTCTTTTGAAGGACTGGAATGTATTTGACCTCCGCTATACAACTAAATATGTTATATAAGCCCAATGATATACTGTTGTTTAGATCTGGAATTTTTGTGCTGTGATTTTTCTATAATTAACTGTGTCACTTTGTAGCAGAGACACTAATTGCCAAATCCCTCTTATTGGTTGGCCACTGACAAATGTCAAAGGAGTCTCAAACTTTATATGTTCTTTTCAAAGATTGTAGGGAATTTGGCCTCATAGCTATTAAATGAGGCCAGAAAACATCAGCAAGAATGTCATGGACAGATGAGCTCATCTTCATTACTGTCTTCACAGCCAAAAGAAAAATTTTTCTCAGCTCTGTATTTTCATTGGAAGAGATGAAAAGGACTCAGAATGATGATTAAAAGCTTTAATTATTCATGGTCTTCAGGTCTAGATCATCAAACTCCTTAGCTTTATTCTTTCATATACCTATGAATGTTTTGCTCTATCCATCTACTTAAAATCAATTTAAGATTTTGTTACACAATAGCTTGTTCAACTACTAATGTCTCACATTATAAAAGTTCAGAGATGATTTCAAGCAATGGGGAAAATCTTCTAAGCAATTGCAGCTGTGGAAGCCACTGGTCCAGGTGTCCATGGTATGTATAATGTAAATTACTTTCCAACCAGAGTTTTTGTAAAACCAAGTCCAGGAAAGCATTTGACAAAGGTTGGTCATGATGGCATTGTCCTGGTTTTAATAATATTTCTTTATCATTGAAACATAGAAGATATCATTTAAACTATTTCAAAAACAGTATACACCTAGATGAAAAATGTTATTTCTGGAAAACATATTTACAGTAAACATTTACATACTTACATTTACATGTGATTTTTAACTTCGTTGATTTCACCCAGCACTTACTGAACATTCATGGACTGAAAAGTTCTGTACCAGGTAGGTATTGAAATTACCGCCAAAACCAAAAGGAGGTATGCCATCACAGGCTCAGTAAGACAGTCTGCATAGTGGCTGGATTCATGGGCTCTAGATCCCATAGTTATTAATTATGCAATACAATCTACGCTTCCAGAAGCTTGATATGATGCAAGTATATAAATGAAAATTGCCACTGAGGATGTTGACGTCTGATTACAAGTATCAGTGTATTTACTTTTCTCGGTATCCTCTTTAGGATCATTTTTCCTTCCAATTTAGCAGGCAACCTCTAAGAATGGCTTTCCTATTTATTTCACATGGTCCAATCTGTCAGTAGGAACAAATCATCCTTATTCCTAAGAGCACTTTAAAAATATACATGAAGAACAATTCCTAAAGTTAATTATCCTTCTCTCACTATCATTATTATGAAACTTCTAGCATTGACAGACTATTTTGGAAGAATATGAGTTATCTGAAGAACCTTAAAGCCGTACACATTTTATTTATTTGTTTTAATTAATTACTTGAGAAATGAGTACTTTTGAGATTTCAAGAAGCCAAACTTGTGGGTTTTGGCAGAGGATCAGTTCTGTTGATAACGGCCTCCTCGTCTGGTGGCAAGGAAAAAGGCAAGCTGTTGAAGCAGATGAATCATGAAAAGACTTTCCAAGCTTCATTTCTGGTTGTTACAAAGGAAAGTGGATAGTGGGGTTGGATGCTAAGATGTTTTTCAGAAAGTATTCAATTGCTTTTCACAGATCTCACTCCCAAGGCTAATATACTCAATGACAGAGTAAAAAAAAATTATTTTAGGTCTCTTCCTGTTGTACACAATGGTATTGCTTTTAACCAAGAATATTTTAATTACTTTAAAATATGCCAGTTCTCTACTGACTTCAAATCATTCTAGCTTAGGGAGTTAAGCACAGAAGAATCCATGGATTCTGAATGGAACTGTGAATCATGATATGTAAGCCAGTTATAATTTTAGACAGCTTCAGAATGAAGGAATATACTTTCTCTATATGAACAATAAAATATGTTTGCATGAATTACTTCATCTGGTACCTTCATTTATATCATAAGAAATGTTACCTCAACAATTACAGTTACATATTACTATGCCAGATTATGCCTCCAACCCACACCTCCCAAAAATGGCATCAGGCTGTTTTAGAAATATCTTCATGAGAATTCATGAAACAATGCTTACATGTAAAATGAATTCCTTCAGCAACGATCTACGTGGCTCTTTGTTATGGTTCAGATTCAGGATGTCCCCCAAAAGCGTCATATCTTTGGAAGGTATTTGGATCATGGGGATGCCATACTCATCAGTGAATCCAGTGATGAGCTCATAGTTGACTAGCTACTAGGAGGTGGGGCCTGTTTAGAGGTGGGTCACTGGGGGGCATGACC
>RJWT010006382.1:0-29292 GCA_004365215.1 Cuniculus paca
AGGGAGAAGCAGAGAGAAGTACTACCAGGAGTAGAGATGAGGCACAACAGGAAGATACAGATCAAAGGATACAAAGCTGCAGTTACGAAAGTCTAGAGATAAATCACACAGTATGAAAACTAGACTTAATAATATACTGGAAATTCACAAGAGAGATTTTAAGTTCTTTTGCCATTAAAAATAAATACAGATCATTATGTGGGATGATGTATATGTCAATTGCTTGATTATAATATTCACTTTGCTATGTATATGTACATTAAAAACACCACCACCACCGTGTGGGCCAAACCTAGCTCTCAAGCCTGCAGCTTGTAATCTCTGAACTTATCCTTGTGAACCCCAAGTCATAAACACACAAATACACACATGGCACAAAAATGAAACTATATATTTTTGTCAATAAAAAAAAGGTGTGACTAATTATGGAGGGTGCTCCCAATAAGGAAGGATGACGTGAAAGAAACAGCCGATAAAACACGATGCATTTCATATCTTCAGCCTAGCATCAGAGCTGTGGGAAATCTAAAAACAAGAAGACCCAAATAGTGTTCATGTTTTATGTAAGGATATAAAAGAATGACTTAGTTTGGAAAGGATATAACAGCAGGTACTCAAAGATTATGCTGGGGAAAAAATATCCACTCATTAGTCAATAATCTAACATAGAATATAATCAAATTCTCATACTTAAGATGTACTGTAAAATTCTAAGAAACTAGAAAGGGAGAGATTAATGGCAGTTGAAGTGATCCATTAGCAGATGAACCCCAAAGCTGGGTATGGTGGTACATGCTTGTAACAACATACTTCGGAGGCCAGGGAAGAAGAATCTTGAGTTCAAGCCCAGCCTAGGCTACATACTAACATCCTGCCTTAAAAAAAAAAAAAAAAAAAGATGAACTCTGAGAGGGGTCAAAACACTAAATGGCAAGATGAAGATATCTTTGAGAAATCAGATCAAAAAGAAAACAGAAATGGTGAAAGAGATAAGGATGCTCTAAAAAGTATAAAGCAGTAGTGAGAAACAGGTTTTTAGAGCATGGGAAGTTAAGATTTTCAAAGTCCAGAAGCATTTGGCCTTAAAGCAACACCTAGAAAAAACATCCTCAAAATATAGGCAAGTAGAGTGAGGAAAGTGGAATTTTACGAAAATTAACTTAACAATGTTCCTCCCTACATTCAATATCCCTGTAACTGACTTCAACATACGGTGTCAAATCCACAACCTTACTTCCAATTCTTCTTCTGACCTCACCAGTTGCCAATCCTTTCAATTATACCTCCTACATCTCTCACTTTTTACACCTACTACCAAGACTTCAGTGCAAACTTTTACTACCTTCTTTTCTTCTCTGATCTTACTTATATCGGTGACACGAGAAACTACTGACAACGATGTTCCTAAAGCATAGCTTACGACCATGACAATGCAAACATTTTGCATGCTTTCTGCTTAAGTAGCATGAAGCCCTACGAGTCCCACTACCTCCAGAGCTACATTCTGTCACCTCTCCTCAGTACTTCTATGATACACACAAAGACAGATGCTCATATTCTGTTGTTTTCCTGTCTCCTTTGCCCAACATGCTTTTCTTCTTTGGTTTTATTTTTCACATGCCTACACAGTTTTCAGTCAATACTTCCCATGTAAGTGGTTAACCTTTGATCCAATTTTTGGAACATCCACAACAATGGCACATGATGAAATGTGTTCTCTTTAAATTCTTGTTCCTTGAATTTTTCAAGATAACCTGTATGATTTGTGTAAAAATTCAAAAAATTTCAATCTTCAGCATAAGTGGGCTAATAGCTTTTTAGGAAGAAAGAAAAAAAGAAAACCCAAAACAACAAACAATGCTACTCCTTTGCTCTCCTCAGTAGCTCCCAACTGCCTATGAAAGTCCAAGCTTCTTGATATGTGTATATACAAATATAAATATAGAACATATAAAACCCTTTTCAACTTAATCCCTCTTTATACTCAACTTTTCCCATTTGTCAATGGGAATTTAATGCTCTAGGAATGATTCAACTACCCTTAATATCACATCATCTTTTTCTCTATGACATGAATTATACTGATCCCTTTTGCCATTTCATATTTTCTGTAACTATCCATTTCATCTTTTAATCATAATCTCAAGATCTTCCTTTAGCCCTGTGTTAGGTTCAGTGTCACCCTCCTGAGCGCCTGGACAAATCACATTACATAATGTTTGGGTAGGTCCTCTCACTGTCACCCTTTCTCCAGTAAAATACAAGCTACATTTGTTCTTACTCTTAAGCAACTGTACCTAATAAATGATACCTCAACTAAGGCTGATCTCAAATAAAGGCAGGTAGTATTTTGAGTGCATATCCCAAAGAAAGGCAGAGACCATACTTCTGATACAGCTAAAACTCAAAAATTTTAGAATACTGAAGCCTAAAAAGCTCAGCCTCAGTGACCTTACACCTTTTATTACCAAGCAGCAAACTCCAGAGGTGAAGGACTCTGATCAGGAGTCTAGAGAAGCTAGGTTCTGTTTCTCTCCCTAAAGTATTTTGCTCGGAATGTACTAGGTGCTATTTGACCAAGTTCGATGAGCATACGGTTAGCAAGCTGTTGTTCTAAATGGTAACATAGAGATGGATATTGCTATCATGTCTTCAAGAAAGAGTAGGAGACAACAGTACAACTAACAAAGAATAAGGAATAAGAAATAAAGTAGGTAGAAACCCAACAGGTAAAGTAAGATCCTGGAAGTAGCCCCATCCAAGAAGACTTAAGCGGAAGACTAAAAAAAGATGCATGTGCCCAAAGACTATAAACAAGAGAGAATGTTAGGAAGTGGTGTTCATCTGAGAGACAGCTTTCATGGTAGTATATTTTAAAAGAAATACACACCATGATAAACCATAAACCCACAAGTTGATGTCGCCGAAGAAATCTATTCCCACCCCTGTACCATGCTCTTCTCTCCCATCCTAGAGGTGAATAAAAATGCATATAAACAACCTTGATTTAATGAAAAAATAATAATAAATAGCTTTAAACAACGTACCTTTGATTTTTTGTTCAGTGGCCTAAAATAAAAACAAACAAACAAAAAACAATGTAAATATGAAACTGAAATAAATGGATTGTTATGATAAAATGCTCATATATTACTATTATATAAGACATACACATTTTTATTAAACAAGGAACTTGTCATTCAGATGAAGTGCACAGGAAAAGGTCTGCAAAGAATGCATGTTTTTCTCATAGACATGCCCCATTATTCTTGATACTGTGTTTATTAATTTTAGATTGTATGTTTCCTTAGATATAAAGCATAGAAGACATTGTATGACTATATATAATTTTTAAAAAGAGGGCTGCACTTTTTTCGTCATTTAGTTTAAAAACTTTTATGTGTCACTTTTACATATAATGAATTTGATAAACTCTGCATGTTTTAAATGGCTTCAAAGTTGTCACCAATTATAAAAGATGAATTATATTTTCTAATTACGTTAGCCAAATGGGTAATTAACTTCTGGGGGTTGGATTGCTAGTACAGTTCAGTGTGGTTAAACTTGTAGATGTCTAAATTGTCACTTCCAACACATCTTACAACTCACTAAAATTGCTGTGATCAGAAGCTGAACTGAAACGAGCTCTGCTGTCACTGCTTTCCTAAAGCCCACTTCTACTTCCACTGCTGCTCAACACCACAGCTGAGGAGAGGTCGCAAGGTGACTAGCTCCACCCTCGAAGGCGCTCCGAAAGTACTTAGACAGAGGCCCTTCGTGAAGACCAACTGAATGGGCAAGCAGACAAGGAAAGACTGAACAATCAGCATTTTAGGCTGAAGACAAAGCTTGTAATGGACATGATAAATCACTTTGCTTAGTCATATCAAAATCCTATTTTAATTATATGATTATAGATATAATTATAAAAACAGTAGTAAGTACCCTCATATTGAATATTAATCTTTCCTTCAGGGTTGATCCAAGCACTGAAGTGCTTTACCAAGTTTTAGAGCATTAGAATGAAATGATGGAGGCCCATGTTTTACTCTATGAATTAAAATTAAAAAGAAAAAACTGATGGCAGGATGTCAGAAGACCAGTCAACTAGCCTGACAGTATTTATTTCTATGGGAAATCATTTTAAAAAATCTGGTAACAGAAAAAAACCAAGTCTTTGTTAGAGAGAGCTTAGAACACTTTTAAGTATTACAAGTGTTGGGCTGGGGAGGTCATGAGTTCAATCCCCGGTGCCACAAAAAAAAAAAAAAAAAAAAAAAAACACACAGTATTACAAATGTCATGTCAAACAATAATTTTCTAAAGCCAAAACATTAGTATAAAAATTATTTTCCACGTTTAAAGCCTGTCTAAAAAACTCCTTGAATCTTTTTCAAAGGATACTGAATTAGAAGACACAGAAACCGTGACTACACTATTAAAACTCAATGTTGCTCTCCTAGGTCCTACAACATAAAGGATATGTACAAGCAACTCCTCTGGGAAACGTTAGTCTCATTCTATATTCTGTAATCTACAGAGAATGGCACTGAGGAGATATTGCAAGGCGTCTACCTTTTAGGATGCTGATCTAACATACAGTACAATTAAAGAATGGAAGAGACAGAAACTAAAAATTCTTATTAGGGAGAAATGGAACTGACAGAGTTTTCATGTTTAAAATAGGTTTGTGTGGGTTGGTCTGTGGAGCTCAAATTATTAAAATGAGAATTTTTCAAGTGCGCTCAGTGACTTTAATAGCAACTATACACTATTCAGAACAGTAGCCACTAGCCACATGTGGCTACTAATCACTGCAACGTGACTAGTGTAAACCGAGATGTGCAAAATACAGACAGTATTTCTAATATCTATTATTTTAAAAGAAGATAAAATATCTCATTAACGACCCTTCATTAATATTAATAATAATCATCAACATTACTGAAATAGTAATATTCTAGCTCTACTGGGTTTCATAAAATACTTAAAACTACCTTCAACTGTTTCTTTTTATTTTTAAATGATCTTGCCATAAAAACCCTCTGGGTCTCAGTTTCTTAATCCCTCAAATGGACAAACTAATTGGCCTGTTTATCTTTCAAAGCTATTTTGAGAAACAAAACATGAAAGATGTCTTTTGGAAAAAAACTACACAGTATTATATGAGGTATCTGTGTAAATTCTCCTACACAAGAGGATTGAAAGGCAAATGTAGAAAACTTATTTCAATTTTTAGTATATTTTCCTTAAAAAAATCTGAGCTGTGATTCCACAAAAAATTAGGACAATTGTTTCATTTCATTAATGAAGACATCAGGTAAGTAAGAGCAGGATGGGAGCTTTGTGATAGGCTCTGTACTGCTCGTTCCAATTCCACAATTCCTAAACGTATCTCAGTGGTTAAGAGGTCAGAGTCAGATTGCTTGGCTTTGAATCCTGGTCCTACTATTTACACTGTGTGACCCTGATCAAATTAGCTTCTCTAATGTGTACTTTCCTTATCTATAAAATGCAAAAACATACACCTCAGAGTTGTGATACTTGAGAGACTGAACTCAGGGCATAATTAGGTAGGGACTTTCTGGTGCTGCTATCGTCATCCACATCTGCCTGTGCTTTGGCTCCATCATCTTTCTTGCCTTTAGAAATGAGCTGACTATTTATTCTCAATCCCCAACTCCTGTTTTCCTATGATTTAGCAAGGAGCACTGAGTCTCAAACTCAGGTTTGCTGAGTAACTTTTTTAAAAAATAAAGAAGACTATGGTAGAATAAGGGGCATGTCTGTAAGATAACACCTAACTGCCCTACACAAGTGCCAGCTCCATTCAGCCTGGTTAGGTTACCACCAAGGGCACTAAGAAAATGTGCTAATTATAGACTGTTGAATATGATGCCCCAAAAGGGAGTAAGTCAGAAGTTTTCTACATAGGTCTCACCTAAACTTTAATTTAGTATGTTTTAATCAACAAAGCCTGTAAAATTCCTTCCTGTTCTTAACACAGTAACAACAAAAAAACCACCCATGTTGAAATGTTCTTTGACACCAGAAGATCCCAATTTGTACTGTTGCTTCCTCTATCCCTCAACTATTTAGCTGCTTTCCAGAAACTACAATTATATGTTTAAAGTAAAGGTTATTCAAAATTATCCCTCTATGATTAACCTATTTGTCAACCTCCATTTTCCTCATTACAGTTTCCTTAAGATCCCTTGGAGAAAGTTCTTCTAAAAACAGCCCTTGGAAAGAAAGCCATGATAATCTACTAGTGCTAGTATTGACCTTTCTTTAAAAGTATGCAAACTACATTTCCATGTTCTAGTGAACTACTTTCTACGCCTAAGAATTAAAAGAGCAAAGTAGCCCTGATTCCTAGATGTGAAAAAATTTAGGAAAAGATTTTTCAAGCATAAAAAATTAAAAACGAAGTCATCTAGATATTAATCTCTATATTAATTAGAGATGAATAGGGCTGAAGTACAATTCTTTTAAAGAATCAACTAATTTTGTAAAAAATTTCTTTTAAAAAACGATTTAAATAATACGCAAAATGAGTAAAGCTATTAAGAGTTAAAATACTGTAGTGAGTTTTTTGGTGCATAATTATTTATGTAAAAAGTTTTGCTGTCTTTTTAATTTAAAATAGAAAACAACCCATGGTATAAATTTAAATTTCTTTAAAAGACCAGATGGGTATTAGAGACAGTTAAAGCTACATATTTTCTGTATTCGTGGCATAAGGACTGACTTAACACCCTATTATAAAAATTACCATACCACTATTTACCAAAGTTTACCTTTAGATGGTGAAACATTAATCAAAAGTCTAAGATAATGTTCTGTATAAAAAGGATAAAGTCATGGCAAGGGTTCTGAAAAAGCACCAGCCAGAGTACTTATAAGATTTCAACTTTATTCCTTCCTGGTTCCATCATTATGATGAAACCAAGATTAGTTACTTAATTCATTCTGATGCTGAGGTTTCCTTAGGTTGAAAATGAATACATCAGAACAGATAATATTGGAAGTCTTTTTTGGAAATGAAAGTATATATAGGTTTATAAAAAATAGGCAGACTGTTTTCTTTATAATGAGTTTATGTAAACAGGTCTGCCCACCTGGCTATGTAGATGTCTGTCACCTGCTTGGATAGACCTGCTGGCAAATACAACCTCTAAGAAGCATGTCATAAAACTCCTGTGACTCACAATCTTTCATATGGACTGTAAGTGTGCCAATCTGGGAAATTTTTAAAGAGCTATTTGATAACAGTCTATGGAAATACCAGCTGTCTTCAGTTCACCAACAGGTGGTATCAAATTCAGTCATAAGCTGACTTTCTGAAACTGGGAGAATAGTCTTATTACAGTGGCAGTGTAGACTATTAAACTCAGCATTTACTAGAGGTATTAACCTCTCCTTCATACTGTGTTCAGTGGACAGATACCACTATATGTCCACAGGATACACTGCAACACCCTATCAATCCTGAAAACTTGGCAAAAGAGTAAGTTCATCTTTAAACTCTGATCTTTCTCGTAGGATATAGTAGGGGTGACAAACTGCTGCCAAGGGGTAAGGTAGGGATGAAGTGGGAAAGAGTGAAAAACTGTCACTTCAGATTTAATGTGAACCCAAACAGCACAATAGTCATTACGCATTTGCTGGAGGCTGTACTATGCTGGGCACACTTAAGGAACCACTTTCACTGAGGTGGTGATTTAGAAGCTTGATTATAAAACAATGTAAAGATGAACTTGTAATAATTACAGTCATTATTTATGTTACAACCTTAAAAATTACAGTATACTCACAAAAAATACAATATTTAAATAAATCATTCTAGTGACTTAGGCCTCTTTTTTAGCCATTCTACATACACTGTACTACACTCTGAATTGATAGCTATTTCTTGAGTTCCTTAGGTAGCAGGACACACAGGAATCTAATAAGAAAAATAAATAATACTAAAACCCATGCTAGTCAAACTATTAATTTTACATAAAGCACACCCAAGCATCCTCTTCAGTGAACTCTTAGGTATCTTAGAAGTTCTTGTTGTTGGGTAAACAACCTTCATGCCACAGAACAAGAACTTGCTAAGTTTTTCCTTAACTTTTGACTTACACAGGACACAATTTTTTCACAAATCCTAAGCAAAGACTGACCAGACTTGAAGACTGTCCAACATAAATAAGTCTCTGCAGAGGCCCAAGGCATCAGCCAATACTAACACTCCACATTGGAAACCTACCAAAACCCTAGCTATGACATATACCCATGCATCCCTTCCTGATGACCCATGAGAACAGCCAAAGGACATATGAGTAGGGTCACCCATCATCTCATCTACTCAGTTCTCCACAATGCTCTGTACTGTACCCCTTTCCCCTATACTTGCTGACAACACCCTAAACTTAGCATACTTGTAACTGAATTAAGCATTTTCCCCCTTTCTGTATTCCCTACCTTGATTAACTGCTTCCAAAATGTACTTAGTCACTCAATCATCAACCTAGGTTACCCTCGCATGTCCTTTAAGCAGATTCTGTGTACCATTTGGTTACTTTTGCCAGTATTTCACTCTGTGGTACCACTGCTTCCAATTCAATTCCACGTTTTCCGCAGTAGACATTTTAAAATACAAATTTTATTTCACTCTACCAAGACATGTTCAGTGCCCTCCTCAAATGGTCAAAGCTGTAAGAGTCTACAGCTATCACTGACCTTTTTGTGTGTCTTGTCTCCTGACATTCCTGCTGGCAGTTGCCCCCAATCAAAACCCATTACCACATTCAGGCTACAGATGCTTACTTCTGAGTTTATTCTGCTTGTAGTCCTTCACTATTCTTCTCCTTACTCACCCGATTAATTTGTATTCTAAGAAAATTGCCTGTCTCCTGGCCCCATCTCAGATGTTATGCACCTCTCTATGCTTCAATAGTTTCCCCAAAATAAATGTCTCACCTACCAACTTTGTATCCTGCCTGTGTTTTTCCTTATTAAACAGGTATGTTGCTGTAGTCTATATCCAGTTCCTAGCATAGTGCTCAGCATGAAAGAGGTATATAGAAAGTCAGAGTAATAATTTTTCATTAAAATAGAGAAATGGAAGAGTAATTTCATTTTAGAATATTTTAAGGTCTTAGAAACCTTGATATAGTAGGAAATGACTGCTAAGACTAGTTAACTATCAACAACATTTAGTTTTAAAAACCTGTAAAGAATTTTATGAAGACAGTCTTTTATTGTTGCCTTAACATATATTACTTTGGCCACATATTTTTTTTTATTGTTGGTTAGGGTTCTCATATTTCTATTGTATCGGATTTTAAAGTACTGCACTTTAATGTAAATTGCCAATTAAAAAAAAAATCAGTCCAGGAACCAAACAAAAAGGGAAAAGGAAATTAATTATTTTATTCCCTATTATGATTTCCTTAAATACTATATTTCTGTGTTGCCTTTTTTCCCATTGCATCAATGTACTATGTTATTTATTTGCAAAATGTAAGGAAACTAAGGCCCAGAGAGGCTAAATATAATTTAAGGCCACACTATTCTGCATGCTCTGTGGGAAAATGAGGCTTCAAATCCTCTCTGTGTGGCTACAAATTCCACGCTCTTCCCACTTATATAATTAATGAAATACTTAGGAACAGCTAAGTGAAAGTTAAAGAACTATATAATGTACTTACCTTTGAAAAACTATCAGCAAGATTAAACATGCATTAAATCGTACACTCAGCAAGCCACTTAATATGCATATTCAAATACATTAAATATTAAAATGAATCTCCATTGAAGTTAAAATGTTAAATCAAATGCTTTAAAAAATCAGATAAAGTTTTCTCTTTTAGTCCATTTAAATCACTTAACATAAAGTTTATCATATACTACCTTCTTTTGAGCAGCTTCCTTCTTTTTCTTGTCGTCTTTTTTCTTTTTCTTTTCTTCCATCAACTGTTCTTCTTCTTGCACTAAATCCCTGAACCATACAGTAGCAATTAACTTTCCCAAAATGTTTTAAGAAATAAAAATAATGTTGTACACAGATGCATTTTCACTTATTAGAAGACAAACTTTTATCTTCCACTAAAATAAAACACAATCTGCAACCGAAATGTAACTACATAGCCCAATGTAGTACAATTCACTTTCCTTTCATTAATAGAATTTTCCACATATGCAAGAGCTTTTATCTTACTGTTGTAACAAAGAAGACAACCTACAATTAGCAAATTTTACACTGGGAAACCAGCAATTCTCTCCAATTCTAAAATGTAAACAACATCAGGTAACTTCTGCATTACTTTGCAACTTTCTTACTGAAGGACACTCCAGCTATCAATTAGTAGCTAATGGCAGTACCTGGGACCTTCCCACAATTCTCTCCTGCTCAAGTATCTGGGGGTACCATTTGTTGGCTTTCCTTGTTCTAAGTAGCTTTATAAATAATTTTAGAGTGCAAGTTATTCATAAACAGGTGACATTCATTTCAGCATTAGAATAATTTCATATTCTATAAACATTTCAAACTATTCTATCAATTCTTAAGACACAAATAATAACCTATTCTTTATATATATTTAAATTTATGAAATCTCAAATGCTCAAAGTTGTCAACAAAACTTCTGGCTTAGAATTTCAAAATGTGTCTCTTCTTTTCCATGCTGCTTCACTGAAATTTAGGGGGGAAAAATCCTAATTATATTCACAGTTGATGAATAAACAAGAGTGAAGAAAGCCACATCCAAGAATAAAACACAAAAGAAGTCTATGAATGGATGCCCCTGTCATCCTATCTGGTGGAACTCCAGAGAAGTTTCAAGATCAGAAAAGGAACAGCAGAAATGGGAATGGGGCAAAAAGACTGCCTAGGAATATTAAGGGCCATGCCTACTCCACACCTCTCACACTTCCCATCCCTGGGCCACCATGGTCACAGGCAGCAGCTAGCTGCCTCCCTCTTCCCCCTACAGTGCTGGGAATGGAACCCAGGGCCTGGCACATGCTAGGCAAGCACTGTATTACTGAGCTACACCCCAGTTCCAGGTAGTAGCTGCTTTTAAATTCAGCCTAAAAAAGAAATACTCTCTAAATAGAAACTAAACCTTCCAGGAGAGGCTGGTAAGCTGCTTCGGTGGGTTTGGCTGAGAACTACATCTTTGTTACTGAAGGACACTGCTATTCCCTCTATCACACTGTAGAGAGAAGCCTGTCCACTAACATCCCTCATACACACTGACACTAGGCTTCCCGTGCAAGACAGGGTAACAGGTACCTTGAGGTTGTGCCCACAAGTGCCCAATAGATAACTAAAAGCAAGATGAAACTGCATTGCCTTGAAACTTTGGGTCACACTCTGACTCAGCTCTGCATGTAAGCATGTTAACCACATAAAAAGCGTCTGTAATACAAAGGTTGTAACCCCCACATTTACCTGTCCTATTTCATCTTCCTTCAACACTGAGGACACCAAGATGAGAATAACTGAAGTAATTTTCAGGACAGCCGATTGTCAGCTTTTATAATGTTCACTCCCAGATCCCCTAGAGTGATGCCTAGAAGTCTTGGGTCATGGACCTAAACATCCACCCACCCTGGATTTTAGGAAAAGCTGAGCCTTGCAGACCTGCTGGTAGTGAGGTCATCTCCCAAGCGGGAGCACTTACCCCATCAGGGAAACTGAGACTGCCCCTTTCAGCAAGAGGCATCATCACTTCTTCTTAGGACACAGATTACCCCCTTGAGCCATGATGGTTCTCCCCAGACCTCAAAAGAAACAGTCCTAACAACACAGAATGACCACACCACGTGACCAGGATTACCTGCTCTGACAGCTATGCAAAATTTCCAGCTACACAAACCCCCAATCCTGCCCTTTGTTCCCCTTTTCTATAAAACCCAAAAGTTTTTGTTAGCCCCTGAAAGACAGATCTTGAACTTCCTGTGCTCCCCAGCATGGCCATGTTGATTAAAGATCCTTCCTTGTCCCTCATCACTGTTCATCTCCTCCGTGTTACAGGACGAGTGGCTGAGCCTGGTCTGTTGGAACCCTTGGAATTATACCACGTAAAGAAATCTAATGTAAGGTAGAAGAAACCCCGATACTAATCACCCTGAGTCTAAAACCTTACACTTCATTCGTAAGGCCAACAAGCAAAACAGTTATTTCACTGGATGCTTAAAATAATGATCACAAATGCAAAAATACTTAACTGTGCCCTAAGGAATCTTTTCAGAGGGGGCGCTATAAATACCATGCAGGCTGGGGGAGAGGAACAGGGATACAAACTGGACATTTGAGAAACTAAAAATCATAATCAAAGCAGAATGCACAGGGAAGTGGAATGAAGTAGAAGGTAAAATAAAACAGACAAGTTAATACACAAAAAATTCGAAGGGGGGCTATATAGTTGCACTACAGTGAACACAAACAAAATTAAGTTGGCTTTTTTGATGAAAGAAACTGAAGAGATGTAAGTAGACAGTGAAAAATGAATGAATGGCATGGGTAACTGATAATAGGTTAGTAAATTTAAATACATGGCTGTTCAAATCAGTTAAAAGAAGTGTAGGGTAACTTGCCATATTTCACTGTAATTTTGTTATGTATGAGTAGATCTATTGTGGGGTTAATGGTGTAGTAGCACAAATTCATGCCCACTGTACCATGAGTCACTCTTTTGCATGCTGAGTGAGGCAGAGAGTAAATATGCTCACTCATACTGCAAACTTTGGTAAGTCAAGGATTGAAGAAAGCTATGGCATATGGCAGAGGCAGAGTAAAAGCAGTAAACAAAGGGAACTAACTTACACTACTGCCGTGTCTCCACTCCTAAGATGGGGAAATCAATAGCAAAAGCTAATCACTCTAACATTCAGCCTCCTTTTCTTCAGATTAAAACTGTGGATAAATGACCATATATGACTACTTCATGGTATTTTTGTAAGAATTATGGAAAGAATGCTTATTTAGTACGAAGTTTCTAAGTGCCTAGTCATAAAAGCATCTCACCAGTCTTCAATGGCACCCAACACTGCCTACCCTACACATCAAGACATAACCGTCAGGATTTGTTCTTTATAGTCTGTGAATTACAGATCTGCTTTTCTCTGATCTTCTTCATCACTGTAACTGTACTCACAAGATATTGTCTATCTGGAATTTTTTCTCCTTTGTCAAGCTTTATTTTTCAGGCTACTGTTGAGGTTACCATGTGTTTTACTAGATGGGAATATTCTTCTTGGTACTTAAAAGACATGCACATCTCCTCTCAAGATAGTATTATAATAACACCTGATAGTCTAAGCATAAGAAAAAAGTTGTGTTCATCATCATTATTACATCTACTAATCATATTTTCTTTGATCTCCTATTTAAGAAAAACTAAACTGGGGGGGCGGAATATAAAGAATCTGCCAAAAAATGCATAAACACTTCAGGAAAAGAAAAATAGTATGATGTTTTTTCAACCAATGGTGTTACCCTTGTATGGGGGAACCCTAGAGGTTGTTGTAAGTATCACAGAAAACCCACTACACCGCTGGCCCTCAGAGAAGAAACTGAAAATGTACGTGCAGCAATCTCAATGACCAAGGTTACTCAAGCAGCAGCTCCTGTTAATAAATGTCTGAAGCTAATGACCACCACTTTGAGCACTTCTTGTAATTGTAGAGTCCAAAGATAACTTGTATTAATCTCAAGATGTCTCAATTTGTATTAAAATGTTTATACAAGTTTTTCTTTTCCTGAAGTGTCTGTTGTATGGATTTTTTGGCAGACTCTGTATATATCTATATTTAAGTATAGATATACATATATGTAAATGAATAATTTTTCTACTTGTGCCCAAATACTTTTAGGATTTAAATGCCAGCAAAGATTCATTTAAGATATCTAACTATAGCACTGTATCCCTCAGAAGGAATAAGAATTGATGGATTTGACAAGTACAAGTGCCCACAAAGATATTCCAGTCAATAATCATTCGCTTTTGGTTAGTGGCAAGAAACTTCAAATCTGTAAGTTCTGTGAACCTGCATTATCGCTTTATAAAAACTGGACACTGCTTTTATTAGGATTTGATTTTTTTTTCTTATATCCTGTATCACACCTATAAAGCTTTTGAGCTAACTTACAAAGAATCCATCCCTGAGGGAATTTTTAAAGAAGATGGAGATGCCCTCTAATTTGGTTACATGAGTATATACATTTATCAAATCAAACACCTATACACTCAAAATTTGTGAATTTTGCTGTATGCAAACTGTATTTCAAGGTTAATTTTAATACATAAAATAAAGAGAATGAAATATTTGGATTAGAGAAAATAAACAGATTGAGATTAGGGTAGTATAATCTACTCAATTAGTCAAGCTGCGTTTCAAATTTTGCCTTCATCTTCCAATAACCAACACAAATCTTTTACTTGTTTGGTCTAGAGGTGAATTCCCTGAACAACAAGCAATGACAGATTTATCTGAGTTAGCTGCAACTCATTCAACCGATCGGACTAATTTTTTAAAATTCTGCCTTCATTAGCCAAAGTCTACTTCTCTATAATTCCCCTTGCTTATCCTACAAACCTAGAAATGATAAACTTCTGGATGAATGAAATCTTGCAATGACTATGCTGGGCACTTCAGTATATTTTTTATTTGCTAAGTAAAAGTATTCTTTAAATGGTAAGTAAAAATATTTCCCTTTTATAGATGAAGAAAACCAAAGCACAGAAAAGTGAAGCAATTTGTTTAAGGTCATATGACTAACACAAGGTGGAGTCAAGACTCAAATTTAGAACTTCCAAATTATGACCTTTCCTTTCACCTATACCATGGTAACTATTAAAGTATGAGCTTTCTTTGTAGGAGTCACAGAGAATAAATCCTTGTTCTTTTGAGAGGTTGTGATAAATCTTATTTATAGCATATCTTTCCTCCGGATTGTATCCCTCCACAATCCTTTTCTTATTTCCCTACACCTTTTACAAGAACTCTTTTAACAGAATGTACTGCAAGAAACACAAAGCATTCAAGTTCCAAGAACTCTGGGCATGTGATTAGGAACAAGAACAGAGAAAGCATCAAGGAAAACAAAGACTGGAATCACTGATTTAATGAGAGGCATGGCCCTTGGTGACACACTCTCTCTCTCTGTCTCTGTCTCTGTCTCTCTTTCTCTCTCTTTCTGTCTGTGGTACTGGAGAATGGAGCCCCAATACTTCCTCAGCCCTTTTTATTTTTTTAGACAAGGTCTCCCCTAAATTATCCAGGTTGGCCTCCAATTTGTAATCCTCCTGCTTCAGCCTCCAGAATAGCTGAGATTACAGGCATGCACCACTGCACCAGGCTAGCACTTTACAAAAGCAATTTCAGGAATCTTCATTCTGTGAATGTTTGTGGGAGGGTGAATAATGAATAGCTGTAAAGTCTCACATTTGAGAAATTTGATAGTTTGAAAGGAAGAGAAATAGGAAGGTAGATAGAAAATTATGAGAGGTTTGCAAAAAAATTTCTATCCTAAAAGCAAATCATTAAAAATGTCAAGACATACAAGAGAGCACACAGTATGTTATCATTTGTGTAAGAAGCAAAAGAGAGGATATGTATTCATATTTGCCTGTGCATTGAAAGTGATAAGAACACCTAAGAAACCAATATTATGGGGTGTGGGGACCACAGGAAATAGGCAGAAAGGGGAGGACAGAAATCCCTTGCTGTATAAATTTTTTTAAAAATTTTAAACCATGGATTATTCAAAAAATTAGTTTTAGTTTAAAAATATATTAATTCTAAATGTGTAAATGTTAATATATAAAAACCAAAAGGTCATTCTCCTGTTCCTAGTTGTCATGGATACATGGCATATTTTGTTAAATGTCTTCTTTGTATTTACTAACAGTTACATCATTTTTAAATTCTGATCTACTGATACGATGAATTGTATCAATGGATCTTCTAATGTTGAACAGGACTTGCATTTGGAAGTATAAACACAAGTCAATATTTTCTTTAATGAATTACTATTTGGGGTAGGGATACAACTTTTACACTTGCTGAGCATGTGTGAGGCTCTGGTTAAACACCAATATAGTGGGGGGAAAATTGCTAAATTTTCTTTTCCAAATTAAATTAAAGTCATGACATACCAGTTTTTACTAATTTTACTGGCAAAAAACGTTCAAGAGAAACAGTGTTGGCAAGAAGGAAAGTTGAGAGAACTCATGTTACGGATGGAAATTGAAGCTCTTAAAATCTTTTGGAAAGTATGATTCCAACAGCTAGGCTTTTAAGGAACAGTTATACGTATTCTACACCCCTCCTCAATGTGTTCTACAGCAATAAAGTACTAGCAACTGAGGCAATATGCATATGAAGGTTCACTGCAAGGATGACAAGGACTGAAAGCAAAAACATTAAAGGTCCCTGAATAAAGAAATGGTTGTAGCATAGCACAGCACACTGAAAATAAATTGATTTGTTTGATCTGATGCAATGTTTCAAACATCCTGTTAAATGAAAGCAACAAGCTGCAGAAATGTGAATAGTGCTTTTTCTATCATTGTTTTTCTTCTTTTTTTTCAAAGCTATGTATCCATATATTTGATTAACTTTATATAAACTTAAGAGAAAGACCTGGGAAAATACCCTCCTACACTAGAAAGAAAAACATCAGAGTAATTTCAAAATCAAGAAGAGTATTTAGAGAAACTTTTAAAAGTACATTCTAGGACTTCTAGGAAGATGATGGTGCAGTAAAGCAGCAGGGAAAACCACCTCTCTGAAAGTCACCGACCAGACGCTGGAATATAGCATCATGAGGAAGACAAGGAGGAAGGAAGTGGGTTCCCTGGACCCAGGAAGAATCTGAGGTGCGAAATGAAGTCCACAGAGTGAGTGAAAAGAAAAACTTCAATGAAGAAGAAGGTGGTAGCTGGTGGCGCCTTCTCTCTGAGATGGGACTCACTGCGTGGGAGCAGTTTGAACCTGGGGGACTCATGGTCACAGTCACGGTGACAGCTGGTGACCCTGGAGGCCTCTGCAGAGAGACGCGGCAGTGGAGGGGAGCAGTGGACGTGGAGGACTGCACTGGCTGGCAGTGAGTGCAGAGGACTTAGTCCTCTGGTGGGAGAGAGCAATTAGCTGGGAGCCATCTTGGAGATGGGCCTGATGAGCTCAGAACCCTGGACCACTGCCGGGTTGCCAGGCAGGCTCTTGTGCCACTGAGCTAAATCCCCAGGCCTTGTCTAGCAGCTCCCAGCTGGGAGCAGACCTGTGGAAATTGCTTGGACTGTGGCAAGCCCGATGAGTCTGGTCTGAGGCAGGCCTGCTAAGATTATCTATTACCCTGCCAAAAAATTACCACTGGCTTTCTGAGATAGTTCATTCAGCATGATTTCAGACTGTCTCCATAGATTGTTTACTAGTGAAACCAGAGAGAATCCTAGAAGTGAACTGTTTTTTTTTTTTTTTTCTTTTTCCTTTTTTTCCCCTCTTTCTCCTTGTCTTTATGAGTGTGAAAGTGGTTCCTCTTTGTGGGTGTGGTTCTGATCTGCTCTTCTTTTAATCTCTTCCATTTCTTTTCCTTCTGTCTTCTGCACCAGTTTCCCAAAGTTGGCATGATCCCTTTTTGTCCTCCAATCTTACTTCTAATCTCTTTCTCTTCTTCCACTTCTCTATTTTCTCCTTAATTCATTTTAAAGTTTAACCCCCGAGGGCAAAATTGACACTTAAGCACTTACATACTAAATATTAGTATCTGGTTTGTTTTACATTTTGTTATATAATCACAAATCTAGTTCATATGGTAAAAAGTTGCAAATTAAGGGTGAGCTCAGTTTGTCTTTTTCTAGGCTGTGTTTGATGCTGTTGATACTGCTACAGCCAAAATTGACATAATTGTTCTAAACAGCTGTTGGTCCTGGTATTCCACGAGTAAGTCACAGAAAACACTGTGGCCCAGTGCCAAAGAATCAAGGACTAGGCCAAACAAGCAACAACTTCTCATCTCTAACAAGTTGAAGAGGTAAGATCTTCCAACAGATTCAAACCCAAAAACCAGCTATACCTGAAAGATACCTCAACGAAGTAATCATCACCTAAAGGTCCTAAATACTACCAATAAATCAACCCAGTATAGGCAACTTACAAGCATCACTCTAGAAATTAAACTAAAAGGGCTGAGGATTTAGCTAAGTGGCCTAAGTGCCTGCCTGGCAAGGTTGTAAGTTTGATCCCTGGTGCTGCAAAAAAAAAAAAAAAAAAAAAAAAAAAAAAAAAAAAAAAAAAAAAAAAAAAAAAAAAAAAAAAAAAAAAAAAAAAGAAATTAAACTAAACTAAAAAAAGAGAGAAAATAAAATGAGAAGACACTTAAGCAAAATGCAATCCCAGACATCCAGTTCACCAAAGGCAAATCTGGGGGTAACAAGGTGGAACAATCTGAAAGACCCCACCAGGCCTCTCTGAAGTGGTAACAACAAACCAACCGAAAAACTGAAATCAGAAATAATCTCTCAGATAACTATAGAGATTACCAAAATACACACTAAGCTTAAGGATGTTGGAGCAGACACAGACAAAAAAATAGACAAGCTGAAGAACATTATAGAAGATCAGCCCAGGAAAGAAATGGAATCCATAAAGCAAATTCAAGCAGATATCCAGAAAAATAAAAACTCCACTGAAAGTATTCAAAGAAGATTAGGCCAATGTGAGGATAGGATCTCAGATATTGAAGACAGGCTTGCAGTTAGCGACTGGGAAAAGAAAAATTTCTTAAAAATAGCAAGGGACCATAAGAAATCAATCCAGCAGCTGCAGCTAAATGATACAAAAAAGAATAAAGTAAGGTTAAGTAGAGTCAATAAACAAGCAGGAGATATCAAAATGACATTAAAAAAATGTTCACAGACATCATGACAGAAAACTTTCCTGGTAGAGAAAAAGAATTTGACATACAAATAAGTGAGGTATACATAACTCCAATTATCCATGATCAAAAAAATTTACAGCCAGTCATATCAGTCAAGATTCCAGAAATTCAACACAAGAATAGAATCCTAAAAGCTGTTAGAGAAAAGAAAACAAATCACCTATAAAGCAAAGTCCATCAGAATTACAGCTCACTTCTCAGCACGAACTGTCAAGGCAAGGAGAGCTTGGAGTGAAGTACTAAGTTCTAAAGAAAAACAACTTTCAATCTGGACTCATGTACCCAGCAAAACTATCTTTCAGAATTGATGGAGAGAGCTGGAGATTTAGCACAGCGGCATAAGCACTGGCTGGGCAAGTGCAAGGTTGTGAGTTTGATCCCCAGTACCAGAAAAAGAAAAAAAAAATTTGATGGAGAAATAAGATACTTCCAATGACAAAGAACATCTGAGGAAACTTACAACCACCAAACCAGCACTCCAAAATGTTCCAAAGGACATTCTACAAAGAGATAATAAGGACTACAGCTCCATGAACCCCAACAGAAGGAATCCTCCAGGGAAGGCAAACGATTAGAAGTAGGAGGGAAAAGAGGGGGTGCAAACAATAGGAAAATAACATGACAAGGATAAGTCAATACATATCAGTTATAACCATCAATGTTCATGGTCCCAATTCACCAATCAAAAGACAAAGACTGGCAGAATGGATCAAGAAGCAAGATCCAACAATATGCTGCATACAAGAAACACATTTAACTCAAAAAGAACTTCATAGACTGAAAGTCAAAGGATGAAAAACAATACTCCATGCAACAGGAACCCAGAAAAATAAGCAGGGCTAGCTATTCTATTTGCAGACAAAATGAATTTCAAGCCAAGACTAATTAAGAGCAATAAAGAAGGTCACTACATCCTTGTAAAGGGAACAATTCAAGAGGCAGAGATAACAATCATAAATATATATGCAACAAATATCAGGGCACCCAACCATATAAAACCATTACTAATGGACATGAAAAAATCAAATAAGCCCTAATACAATTGTATTGGGAGACTTCAATACCCCACTGTTACAAAAAGACAGAACAACTAGACAAAAAAATCAATAATGAAATATTAGAACTAAATCAAACTTTTGAACAAATGGACTTAGTAGACGTCTATAGAGTGTTCAACCCACAACATCAGAATACACATTCTTTTCAGTTGCACACGGGATGTTCTCCAAAATAGACCAAATACTGTCTCACAGAACATGATTAAGTAAATGCAAAAGAAATGAAATTACCCCATGTATACTATCAGAACACAGTGCAATGAAAATAGAAATTCATGGCAAAAGAAACCATAAGAACTTCATAAACACGTGGAAATTAACACCCCACTGAACAACCAATGGGTCACAGAGAAAATTAAGGAAGAAATTAGACAGTTTTTACAGTTGAATGATAATGTCCGTATGACATACTGGAACTTATGGGACATAATGAAAGCAATCTTAAGAGGGAAATTTATAACAGTAGATACCCATATCAAGAAAACAGAGCAAGTACATACAAACAACTTAATGGTCAACCTCAAACTTCTAGAAAAAGAGCAGGCTAAGCCAAAAGCTGGTACAAGGGAGATTAATTATAAAGATCAGTGCAGAAATTAACGCATTACAGACTAAAAAAAACAGTACGAAGAGTCAATGAATCAAAGAGTTGGTTCTTTGAAAGATTAAATAAAATTGACAAACCCTTATCCAACAGTATCAAAACAGGAAAGAAAAGACTCAAATCCATGCAATTAGGAATGAAAAGGATGAAATCACAGCAGACACTGCTGAAATCCAGAAAATCATCTACACCTACTTTGAAAATTTGTATTCTAATAAGATGGAAAATTCAAAAGAAATGAACAGATTCCTAGATACATATGAATTACCAAAGCTGAATCAAGAAGATATAAACATCTTAAATAAACCAATATCCACCAATGAAATTGAAAATGTAATTAAAAACCTACCAACAAAGAAAAGCCCAGGCTCTGACAGATTCACTGCTGAATTCCACAAGAAATTTAGAGAAAACCTAACACCACTACTTCTCAAACTCTTTAAAGAAACTGAAAGGGAAGCAATACTTCCAAATTCATTTCTGGAAGCAAGCGTTACTTTGATACCAAAACCAGAGAAGGACCCAACTAAGAAAGAGAGTTACAAGCCTATTTCCCTAAGGATCACTGACGCAAAAATCCTCAATAAGATGCTGGCAAACAGACTGCAGCAAATTGTCAAGAAGATTATACACCATGATCAAGTGGGATTCATCCCAGGGATGCAGAGATGGTTCAACATACATAAATCCATAAATGTAATACACCATATTAACAGAGCCAAGGACAAAAATTATATGATCAACTCAATAGATGCAGAAAAGCTTTGACAAAGTCCAGCATCCACTCATGATAAAAACCCTACAGAGAAATGGAATAGATGGTCTTTATCTCAATCTGATAAAAGCCATCTATGACAAACCAACAGCCAACATTATACTAAATGGACAAAAAACTGAAAGCTTTTACTTTAAAATCAGGAACAAGACAAGGATGTCCAGTTTCCACTCTTAATCAACAGTCCTAGAAACTTTAGCTGAAGCAATTAGCCATGAGAAAGAAATAAAGGGAATAAAGATAGGAAAGGAAGAAGTCAAACTACTGTTATTTGTATGATACTCTACATAAAAGACCCCAAAAACTCCACCAAAAGACTACTAGATTTAATAAGCAAATTCAGTAACATAACTGGATACAAAGTCAACATTCAAAAATCAATAGCCTTCCTGTACACAAATAATAAACTCCCTGAGAGAGAAATCAGGGCAACTATATCTTTTACAATAGCATCCAAGAAAATGAAATACCTAGGCATCAATCTAATGAAGGATGTAAAAGACCCCTACATTGAAAACTACAGTCTCTGAAAAAGGAGATTGAAGAAGGTATTAGAAAATGGAGAAATATCCTGTGCTTTTGGGTAGGAAAAACCAATATAGTGAAAATGGCCATACTTCCAAAACTGTTATACAGATTCAATACAATCCCAATCAAAATTCCAATTGCATATCTCACAGAATTAGAGAAAACAATCTTAAAATTCATCTGGAAGTGGAAGAGACCTAGAATAATAGCAAAGGCAGTTCTGGGCAACAAAGACAAGACAGGGGGCATCACAGTCCCCGACTTGAAATTATATTATAAAGCTACTGTGATAAAAACTGTGGTACTGGGAAAAAAAAGATCCAAAGATCAGTGGAACAGTTTAGAAGATGTAGAAACAACTCCAGACACACTATGCCACCTTATCTCTGACAAAGGTGCCAAACACATTCACTGGAAGAAAGACAGTCTCTTTAATAAATGGTACTGGAAAAACTGGCTCTACCCATGCCAAAGATTAAAACTGGACCCATACCTTTTCACCATGCACTAAGCTAAAATCAGAATGGATCAAAGATCTTAATATTAAATCTGCTGTAAAATAGAAGAGGTAACTCTTTTTTTCCCCAGGCACTAGGGATTGAACTCATGACCTCGCGCTTGCCAGGCAGGTGCTTATGCCACTGAGCTAAATCTCCTGCCCTTGTCTTTTTGACACAGCGTCTCATTATGTTGTGCAGGTTGGCCTTGAGCTCCCTTTGTAGCCCAGGCTGGTCTCAAACTTGCAAGGATCCTCCTGTCCTAGCCTCCTGAATGCTGGGATTACAGGCATGCACCACCAGGCCTGGTTGAGGAAGTAAAACTCTTGAAGACGTTGGGGTAGGCAAAGAGTTTCTGAACAAAACCTCAATTGAACAGCAACTATCACAAAGAATCAACAACTGGGATCTCACCCTACTGAAAAGCTTTTGCACAACAAGAGTAACCACCAACAGAGTGAAGAGACAACCTACAATGTGGGAGAAAATGTTTGCCATTGTCTGAGGTGTACCTCAGACAAAGGATTAATATCAAGAATATATAAAGAACTCAAAAAAAATCAGTCCTCCCAGATTAAAAAACCCAATTCAAAAATGGGTATCTGAGATGAATACACACTTGTCAGATGAAGCTAGATGAACAGCAAATAAATATGTGAAAAAATGTTTGACACCACTGTTCATTCAAGAGATGCAAATTAAAACAACACTGAGATCTCGCCTCACCCCAGAAAGTGGCTATTATCAAGAAATCAAGCAATAACAAATGCTGGAGGGGTTGTGGGGAAAAACCTTTCTCCACTGTTGGTGGGAATGCAGTCTGGTGCAACCATTGTGGAAATCAATGTGGAGATTCTTCAAAAAACTAGGACTACAGGTCCTATTCAACCCAGCTCTTCCCTTTCTGGGTATCTTCCTGAAAGAATTAAAAACATCATACCACAGTGACATATGTGCACTCATGTTTACAACAGCTGAATTTGTAATAGCCAGATCTTAGAAACAACCTAAATGCCCATCAACTGAGGAATGGATAAAAAAGATGTGGTGTTTTTATATAATGGTGTACTACTTAGCCATAAAGAAGGATAAACCAGACACTTTTATAGATAAATGGATACAACTTGAGACCATACTCATTAGTGAAATAAATAAGACACATATATGTAAACACTGCATTATTTCACTGGTGTCAGAAGCTGAAAGTAACAACATATGTATACATGTATGTATATGTACATAAAGAAATAGTTAAATTAGTTGTATTACTGATTTCTCTGAGTTCAATGAAGAGAAAGACTTGTGCTAGTATTGTTCGGACAAATGTAAGCAGATGTCTTGTGTTCTGGGTGAATGATCTGGGGATGACAATGTGCAGTGTATGTAACATTGCTGTCCCCTGATTGATGGTTTGAAATTTTTAGTTTTTTTTCTTTTTTTCCTTGAAATAAAACGGATTTGAAAAAAAAAAAGTACATTCTAATTTGAAGTGTTACAGTAAACATGCATTATACTTTGTGATTTAGTACAAAAATTTGTTTTAAATAACAGATGTCTACTCCAACCCCGGATACACTCCACAGAAAAAAAGAAAAAAGAAAATAGGATTGACAAAATGTTACCAATTGCCGAGACTAGTTAATGGATTCATGTAGATTCCATACTTGAAGTTTTCTGTAATGAGACCCCCCCCTCAAAAAAAAACACAAGCCTCCACACCAATGATTAAACAAGAAGATGGACCAATGGGGAAATCAGAAATGTGTGTGAAAACCAAGATTCCTGGGAGACAGTAAAAGAATGTGTAAGGCAAGGGACTTATCAGTTACAGCTGGATACACTCAGAAGAATGCTCTTCCCAGCCGGGCGTGGTGGCTCACGCCTGTGATCCTAGCACTCAGGAGGCTGAGACAGGCGGATCATTGTGAGTTTCGAGACCAGCCTGGGCTACAAAGTGAGCTCAAGGCCAGCCTGAATGGCATAGTGAGACCCTGTCTCAAAAACACCAGGGCTGGGGATCTAGCTCAGCGGCCTAAGCGCCTGCCCGGCAAGCGCAAGGTCATGAGTTCAATCCCTGGTGCCGCAAAAAAAAAAAAAAAAAAAAAGAATGCTCTTCCTGCTCTTGTACTGCCTAATGCTTGATGGTTAATTTTTTCTATATTCTCTGCATTGCTACCATTAAAAATAATCCATTGCAAAGGGATTATCATACACTGCTACTGGAAGTATGGGCTAACAACTAAGCCCTCTGATGAGCAATTTTAAAATGTCTATTCTTAATGAATTTTTAAATATTACTATTTTCTAAGCCATCAATTCCAATCTAAGCCATTAGAAAAAGAATGATATAAAGATACTGCAAAATAGTTGCCTAAAAGTTAATCAATAGGGAAAAACAAACTTCAAACAAAGCTTATCAATAGGGAAAACAAACTTCAAACTAATTTAAAAGGGAGACGAGACTGGCTTTCACTGTGTACAGAAAAGAGTTAACAGAGAGTTAATACACCAGGTCTAAGAATGGAAAGGTCCTTAGAGAGGACTGAAAAGTTGGTCTCTGGCTGGTATCAGGGAAGTTGGATTTTAGGAGGGTTCACACCATTCCCTATCTGATAAAGAGTAGATGGGCATGGTGGTACAGTCCTGCAATCCTAGCATTTGGAGTGTGGCCCTGCCAATTTATTAAGACCTTGTCTCAGAAATAAAAAATGGCCGTGCACATAGCTCAGCATGAAAGCCCAGTATATTAAAATAAAAAAAAAAAAGGACTGGTTATACCATGGCTAAGCTGTGTGAACAAATAATATGGTCCACGCTGAACACCTGAAGTCCTGAGATTATGGAATTTTGGTACAGGACTAGTCACTAAGGAAACCTTTGGCACTCATCTTCTAAAGCATTCCCCTGGCAAATATTTTACACACATTGTTACAATACGACTTTGCCCTCTCTGTGCCTTTTTCCTAGCTGAATTTGTTTAATAACCTTTCAGTGTAGTAAATCACAGCCATAAACACAAATATATGTTGAGCTCTGTGAGTCTTCCTAGTGAACTATAAAATCTCAGGAGGCAAGATTTCTACAGACACAGAAGAGAAGTGGATCTTTTTCAGGAAGGAAGCACAGAAAGGCATGGGTCCCAGGAAAGCTTGAAGACACAGCATGACAATTTCAGGGACTACTTTTGAAAGAAATAGAAATAGGGAGGGAAAGTGTTGGGTAAGTGTAGCCAATAAATTAACCACAGGGTAAGAAGTTTGTTGCAATAATCCAACTGAATGTGGATACTGCATGTGAACCCTCTGCACCACAATCTTGGCTGGGAAAGGGGGGATGATAAATCTAACATAATGCAACAAATTAGAACAGCTGGTAGTATTAATAAGAATGACAAAAGATGTGTTAGTAACAATTCTGGATTTAAAAAAATGTTAAATGGTAGCTCTGCTGTCAGGAAAGACAATAAAGGGACTAGATGATTCTATTTTGATTTAGAAAAGAGAAAACAGGAAGCAACTGTCCTGAGGGCCCAAACAGCAAATCATCAAAAGCCAGGTTGCCCTCATAGAGAAGCTAACTATATGCTACAAGATAGTTATAAAAATACATTTCACATCTCTTGTTTTAAAAAAAAAAATCTACTTTCCCCTTACAGATCCCACCTTATTCTGTTTTGTTCCAAATTTTCATTTTCCTCGTCTCCCAGCTGCCCTTCTTCCTTTTTTGTCCTCCTATGTAAATTAATCACCAAACCCAGTGCAACATTATATGAAAGTCACTTGTAACCTTAAAAACTGTAATTTCATCAGACGGTAGAGATGAAAACCCAATTACATCAAAAATAGTAATGGGAATGAAGTTGTGGGTTTAGACCAGGTTTTCAAAAATTTTGGCAGCAAAATGAAGAAAACAACAAAGTGAAGTTTTGTAGTTTTTCAAAATAAAGACTAAGACTTATCTGGAGGTGAAAATGGCTTAAGAAATGAAAGCACTGAGCCGGGCGTGGTGGCTCACGCCTGTAATCCCAGCACTCGGGAGGCTGTGACAAGAGGATCACTGTGAGTTCGAGACCAGCCTGGGCTACAAAGTGAGCTCAAAGCCAGCCTGAACGGCATAGTGAGACCCTGTTTCAAAAACACAAGGGCTGGGGATTTAGCTCAGCGGCCTAAGCGCCTGCCTGGCAAGCCCGAGGTTGTGAGTTCGATCCTCGATGCCACAAAAAAAAAAAAAAACAGACATCATACACCGCCTGATATGATGCACTAAGAAAAAAAAAATAATGAATTCTATACTATTCCTGTCAAAAATGCAAAATCTGATAGAATAAGGAAGTGACAGAGAAACACAGAGTGAGGGGCAATCTACAAAATAGCCTTTACTCTATGTAAATAGTCAAGGTACTACAAAACAAAGACTGAGAAACAGTTCCAGATTGCAGGCAAGTAAATAAACATGAAAGGTAAATGTAACTTGTGATCTTGAATTGAATTTCTGACCAGGAAAAACTGTTTTGTCGTAAAAAGCATTACTGAGACATTTGAAAAAATAAGGTCTGTAGATCAGCTAGTAGGACTATGCCAATGTTATTTTCCTGATTTTGAGAATAGTATTATAGTATAATTACTAAGAAAATTTCTTTGGTTTTAAGAAATACATACCTACATTTTGGTGATAAAAGGGCATTTTATACATAAGTTACTCCCAAATGATAAAACCAGTATGTAAAGACAAAGAGGGAATGATAAAACAAATGTTATTAAATGTTAACATTGTAAAACAAAGATGATACATATTCTGGAAATTTTGTTCTACTTTTGCAGTACTGCTCTATGTCTAAAGTTACTAAAAGTTCAAGTTGAGGAAAGTTAGTGAGACTGGAAATTGAGAAAATAATATATACTCCCCACCCCAAGAACAAAAGCACTCTATAGTTTACAGTGTCCAAGATACTCATTTTGAACCCACAGCCCTGAATCATCAAACTGATATTATTTCCACTTGACAGTCAAAGAAACAAAGGACCAGAAAGTCTAAGTGACTTGTCAGGTATTACAAAGCTATGATAAAGTTGACCCTAACCCCAGTTTGCTAAGTCTACCCACCTGAACCTCATTCTTTTTAAAGCTTAAATTAAATTACTTGTTCCTTCACATTTCTTTCCAACCTACACAAGTCTCATCCTTAACCTTTAATTAAATACTCATTTTCTAATTATTTTAGATATTAATCTCACTCTTCCAAACTAATTACTGGTCTGGAGACAACTCGATCTACTTGAATTGTATGCCCTGGCAATGGACACTGTAAATTAGATGCCAAGTCCTTTTTTTTTACCCCCCTGCATAACTTTCTTCACTTATTCCTACCCGCATTCTAATTCTTCAAGACTACCACTTATTACTTGTGCAACCTTAAACAACTTACAGTAATTTCTTTAAAGTCTATAATTCCTAGTTTACAAGACATCTCCCTCGAAGGGCTATTGTAAAGGTTAAATTAATAAAGCAGATGAAATGCTTAAAGATGCACATGGTAAGTACAATAACTGTCATACGTGAGACTTGGAACAAAACACTGTATAGGTAAGGTTAGGATACAAAGAAGTCTGCAACCAAAAGAGGGAGAGCATCAGTAAAAAATGAAATGGAACAGACAAAAACAATTATTATGGTGCAACACAGAATGAGATAAATGCCAAACTTATAGCTAAAGCCCTCAGGTTTCAAATGACACCAAACCTGGTACCAAAGCAAAGATATCAGAGTAAGCAGAAATACAGGCCTTTATTCAAATACAAACACAAAAACCCTCAACAGAACTCCAACAAATGAAATTCAGCAACATATAAACAAGATTACAAAAACAATGGAAAAAAGAAAAGAGGTGGGATTTATCACAAGAATGCAAAGTTGGTTTCAAATAAGATAATGTAATACAACACATTAAATGAAGGAAGAACAAAAACTACATGATGACTCAACAGACATAAAGAAAACATCTCATAAAAATCTAGCACCCTTAACACTACTTGCAATTTCCTACTCAGGAGGCTGAGGCAGCCAGCCAGGGCAACTTAACAAAATCTTGTTTCAAAATACAAAAATAAAAAGGGCAAGGGACATAGCTCGGAATTCCCTAGGTTTGATCCCCAAGACGTCTCTCCCCAATACATAAAGCGAATGCTTTTCTTTTGATGTTAGGAAAAGACAACAAAGACGTCCAATTTACCAATTCCTATTCAACGCTGTAGTGGAAGTTCTAAGATACCTATACAACTAATCTCTGTTAGTCTATCAAAAAAAAAAAAAAAAAAAAAACCCAGGTGTCCTGTCATTCATTGATCATCTTTTTATGCCTAGATCTTGTAACCTGAGCAGCTACTTCTAATATAATATGCAATACATTAGTGTTAATTTCCTGCTATTTTTTTGAAATTCTGTATCATTTCTATTCTTCTTTGTTTTGCTTTTTAAAATTAAAAAAAGTATAAAAAAACTAAGAAGAACGAAAAAGAGTTTGTGTGCTTATATACAAACACACAAGCAAATACAAACACTGGATTGGAAAGGAAGATCTAAACTATCTTTAGTCACACAGGACATGGGCTAAAGGTGTAGCTTTGTGGTATAGTATGTGCTTAGCATGTGCAAGGCCCTGGGTTCAATCATATGTACCAAAATAAACAGACAAATCAATCAAGGAAAAATGCCAGTTATGAGAGTATCAAAAAGGGTAAACTATGTATGAATAAGTTTCAAAAAAGTATCAAATGAAAACTACATGAAAAGAAATTAAAGACAAACCGAAAAAGATTCTTTGTTCACAAGCTATAAAGTTATAATATTTTTAAAATAGCCGGGCGTGGTGGCTCACGCCTGTAATCCCAGCAC
>RJWT010006383.1:0-29247 GCA_004365215.1 Cuniculus paca
ACAGGGAAAAAGTGACAAACAAGAAAGATGGAAAAGACAGTCCCAGCCACCCTAGGGTCAATACCAATGAACGCATGAAAATAACGAGTCTGCTCTGCTTGTCTGTGCACAAAGTCTCTCACTCTCTCTTTCTGAACAAATCTCGCCATTCGTATTCAATCTAGTCAGGAGTCAGCAAACTTTTTCTATGGAGGCCTAGTAGTAAATATTTTAGGCTTTGCAGGCTACATATGGTCTCTCACATGTTTTTCTTTGTTTCATTTTGGTTTTGTTAACAAAATGTGAAGATTCTTCTTAGCTCGAGGGGAGCACAAAAGCAGACCATGGGCTGTATTTGGCATAAGCTGTATTTTGCCAGCCCCTGATCTTGATGTTTTCTATCTGTGGAATACTGAAAAAAGTGTTAAAGGGTTCGTTCCACTGTTATCGTGGGGGTCTATTTTTGTAATTCTGGAATCTCAGTGTGTGTCTAGTGCTTCAGATCTTTCCTCTTCCTCACAGTAACGCTTCCTAATCCAGCCTGCTTTGTGCTCTGCTTTGTCCTCTTCATGTCCTCAAGGCTGCTGGGTTTAATGGTTGTGGCTGTTGATGGTTGCACATAATTTTAGGTGGTGGTTTGCATGATCAGGATGAAAAGTTCATGACTGTGTCCATTGTAGTACGGATCAGGTCCTCAGTGCCCCAGCATTCCTTTGTCTGGGGTCTCTGAAATCGGTCAGGTGTGGGCCTTGGCCTGTATCACTGTGGGCATTGAGGAGAGGGCAGGTTGACCAAGAAAAGAGTCTGAAAACAGAGCAGCAGTAGGAGCCAAGACTTTCCTTACTAATGGAATTTGGAGCTCAAGGGCCGTCTTAGTCACTTTACTCATCCCTGAGACATAATACCTGACGCAACCTTTTAAAAAAGCTTATTTTGGATCATGGTTTCAGAAGTTTCAGTCCCTGGTTTGCAGGTCCAAGGCTGCATGGAGGAAGGGCCTGAGCAAAGGACAGCTGCTCATCCCATGACAGCCAGGAAGCAGAAAGTAAAGGGAGGAGCCAGGCTGGGGGTGAGGGAGTGCATTCTTCCAGGTCATGCCTCCAGTGACACACCTTTACTGACCAGATCCTGCCTCCTAACAGCAAGTCAGCTTTTAACTCTCAGTGAATGAGTGTAGCACCCCCATGATCCAGTCGCCTTTCAAACACATGAGGCTTTTGGTGAACACTCCAGATCCAAACCATGACATGCCACCCCTGGCCTTCCAAAAACTTATGTGCATCTCTTTATGTAAAATTCATGTGGTCCAATTCTTAGAGTTGCCAAAGTTTTAACAGTTCTAGCATTGCTGAAAAGTTCAAGTCCAAAGTCCCCTCCAAGACTCAAGTCAAACTGAGCTGTGAGTTCCTGTAAAATATCAAAAAGAGGGCCAGGGATTTAGCTCAGCAGCATAAGTGCCTGCCTGGCAAGAGCAAGGTCGTGAGTTCAATCCCCGGTACCAAAAATAAATTAATTAATTAAATAAAACATAAAATCAAAAAGAACGTCAAACACTGCTGATGTACAATGGCACAGAGTAGATATTCCCATTCCAAAAGAGAAACAGGGATAGGAAGTTTCAGATCTTGATTTATGAGGTGCCCTCAATGCATCTTTCCTAGTGTCCTGATACAGGTTTGATTTGGCTTTTTTTTAATGCTAAACTTTTCAGGAGCCATCTTCTCCCTTGCTCCAACTTTGCGGGCACTTCTTTTCTGAAAAAAGTAAAAACTTTTTAAATTGGCTTTTTGTTCCTATTTCTCACTGTAGATCTTGTTAAAAGCTATCAGCAGAGGCCTGGGGATCTAGCTCAGCGGTCTAAGTGCCTGCCCAGCAAGCGCAAGGTTGTGATGCCGGAAAAAAAAAAAAAAAGCTATCAGCAGTACCCATGCCACACCCTGGATGTTGCTCTGCTTTGAAATTTCCTCTGCCAGACAGATTAGTCCACTGTCCTTAGTCTCAGTCTCCTGCAAAGTCTCAGGACATGAGCAAATTGTGGACAAATTTTGTGCTAGCATATAATATACATGGTTTTGAGTCCAGCTGCCAGTGGAGTTCTTGTTCCTCACTGAAATCTCCTGAGGCTGGCCTTTTCTATCTTCATTTCTATTAGCATTCTGGTCTTTATATCTCTAACCAGAATCTCCTGTCAAGCTCAGTTTACAGCATTCTAGAGCTTTCCTAGTGGGCAACTCTAAACCTTTGCAAACTCTTCCCACAAGCTAGGCTTCTAAGCCACATAGTCAGGTATAATCATGGCAACAACTCCACTTCTGGTACCAAAATCTATCTTAATTACTTTGCTTGTTGCTGAAATACAACACCCAACACCCAATTTAAAGGAGAAGAGGTTTCAAAAGTTTCAGTCCATGCTCAGCAGGATCCAAGGCAGAAATAGCATGGTGGAGGGATCTGGGCAGAGGACAGCATCCCATGGCAGCCATAACTAGTCCACTTATGAGTACTGCATCCCCGTGATCCGTTCACCTTCCAGACTCACGAGGCTTTTCAGAAACACCCCAGCTCTAAACCAATACAAGGGCTGATTGGGGCAGTTGCTTAGCAAGACACTTAGGGTTATAGGACCTGCTTGTCTCTAGTGTACTTGACTTTGACCACCAGCTGCACCAAACCTGTCCCTTTTATAGCCTCTTCTGAAGTTTTCTTAGGACACCCTGACCACGTATTGGTTGGCCCTAAATGCCTGTATCTATGAATTTTAGTATCCACAGGGGCTGATGGAACCAATGCCTGTGGATACTGAGAGCCAACTGTATATATGTTGTATAACGGCAAAAATAAGCTCAAAACAGAAGAGAAAGAACTTATGTTCTCTTTTTACAGAGAAACTGGGGTGTCAAGTAGAAAAGAGGATTTCATTGTCACATCGAACCTTCACTTCTTCATGATTGTTTTTCACTATATTATTACATTGAGTTTCACTTTTTCATAATGATTGTTTCATAATGATTGCAATTGTCAGTGACCCTGCCTGCTATAGCAAGTGTCCTGCCTCACCATGGCCTGCCTCCACGTGCAGGGAATTGGCACAGCTCCCACTCGAAATCTGTAACCTTCTGCACCCGCTCCTAACCCCTGCTGCTCAGGCTTACAGATTCTCTGGGCCTTGTCGAGAAGCCCATGTATGCCTGAGAGCATATGGACTGCTCCACACCAGACCACCTCCCCATCAGCCCCGTTCTGTCTGCTTTATTATCTTCCATTTATTGACATCATTCTCATTTCCTGCTAGTATTACGGATTTTTTTTCTTATTTTTACCTTTATTCAGTTATTTCCGTGGTAACTTGCAGTTATAGTGGCATCTTATTCTGGTATTCCATGGGAACATAGCTTCAAAACCACTGACCTTGATTCTAAAAAGTCAAGTTTGCTTCCAGCTTCCCCACTTCAAGATCCTGTATCAGAAAAGATGACAGAAGTATCATGCAGGACTAGGATGCTGCTAAGAAGATAGAAGACCTTGCACCTGCTTTTCTGTCAAGAATATGTTTGGTTTATGCTTTCAGTTGCTTATGCCAAACAACCTTGGAATCATCCTTAAATCTGTTATTTCCCTCACATCTAATCCATCAGAAAATCCTGTTGGCTTTTCCTTGAGAATGTAATCCAGAACCAACACTTTCCAAGCTCACTTCCTCTGGCCTGTACATTAGGGAAATTACCTCCTAACAGGTCATCCTGGCCCCCATTTGTAACAGGAAGGATCTTTTTCAAAATTGTCCCTGGCAGTTTCTTTTTGTTTCCTGTCCTTTTGCCTTCCCCTCCCTAATCTTTTTGCAAGGCTTATGTACCCTTCCCTTTGCTGGGCTTTGTAAATTCTAAAGAGAGGCCTCACCTAGGTGGTAAGTTGTTAACTGCTAAAGTAATGTTTCTTTAGTTTTATGGAATCCAGAACGTCTGATGACCTTTGTAACACCCCTCGTTTGTCTTTATTTAGCTCTGTAAACTGCTGTGAGGTTTAGAATATAGGAACTCGCCCCAGAGAAAAAGACACACACTGGCCGATGAAGATCCCCCTTAGCATGTGGCCTTCCTCCATGCTCCACCTTTCCCTGTAAAAGTCCTTTGTGCCCCAGAGTCCTCCAAGAGGGACCTATGAGGAGATAACCCTTCCATTTTCTTCAGAGCCAGCCCTTGAGTAAACCTAATTTCTTCCCAACAACTCTTAGCTCCTGGATGTTGCCCTTCGAGTGGCAGGTAGCCCAGACCTTAAGCTAGTAACAAGCCTGCAGCAATACAATGATCCCTTCTTTGTTCAGAACCTTCCAGTGGCTTCTCGTCTAACTCAGAATAAAGGTGAAAGTCCTGATAATGACCCATGGCTTCGGACCCTGGCTTCCCTCTAACCTACTCTATTTCACACCCCTCTTACACACACACACACACACACACACACACACACACTTCATGTTGCTCCAGCTTCACAGGACTCCTAGTTGCGCCTCTAACACACCACTTAGGTCTCACTCATCTCAGAGGCTTTGCACTTGCCGCGTTCTTTCACTCCTGCTCAGTCCTCCATATGGCTGGCTCCTACCCTTCCTGTAGGTGTCTGTGGATCTATCTTTATGAGAGCTGCCTCCCCACATGACCCTATATAAACAACACCTGCTCCCACCCTCCTTTTGCAGCACTCCCTGCCCTAATTGCCTTATCTCATTTTCCTCCATAGCAGGTATCTTCAGCATACATACTTTTTATCTGTTCATTATATATTTATCATCTGTCATTCCTCTTAGAATACAAGCACCTGTCAGAAAGGACCTTTATCTCTGTTGCTTATTGCTGTGCTTCCACTACTAGAACAGCAACTAGAGTTTAGTAGGTGCCTAGGACACAGCTGAATGAATGAATCAATGGATGGATAGATGAATGATGAATCTACATGTTTTTTGCCCTAAATATGAACACAGGTTGAGTATCCCTTATCTGAAATACTTGGGACTAGAAGTGTTTTGATTGCAGAATTTTTAAAATTTGGAATATTTGCACACAACTTACTGGTTGAGCTGTGATCAAGAAGTTTTGACTTTCAGAGCATATCAGATATCTGATTTTCAGATTGGGGATGCTCAGCTTCTGTTATGACAGCTTATGTATCACTAAGGTTAATTGCTTTCAAAACAACAAAGTAATTGGCCAGACATGGTGGTGCATGCCTGTAATCCCAGCATTGGGTAGGCTGAGGCTGGAGAATCGCTGTGAGTTCAAGGCCAGCATGAACTACATGGCAAGACCCTGACTCAAAAATTTTTAAAAAACCAAAGCAAATTTTACAAAATATATGTCTGCGTAAAACTGTATTTAACAACTTCTGGGGAATATTTTGGAGGCATTTTACTTTTTTAGCATAGTATGTAAATAGTTTGGTTTTATTCTACTTAATGGCAGCTTAAGTTCTCCTTAAGAATGAATGGGATTGAATTTCTAAAGTCTGTCCTGTTATCTATTTCCTTGTAGATGGAGAGCATCCCAGCTCATCAAGAGCATACCTGCTTCCGACCTGCCCCAGGTTAGGGCAAAGGTTGCAGCCATGGAAATGCTGAAGGGTCAAAGGGCTGACCTTGGGCTCCAGAGGGCCTGGGAGGGCAACTATCTTGCTTCAGTAAGTCCAAGACAATGGGCAATCTACTCTTGCTCTCTTCACAAAGAAAATGAAGAATTTTCCTCCAAGAAATGACTGAAGAATAAAACATTTTCAGAAACTAAATGATTCCTATATGAGGTCCTTCAGAAAAAGTTAAAAAAAAATTAAAAATACTTTTATTGCTGAGTGTACAATATTTGCTGTTCTCATCTTAACAAAGGTTCTCTGTGTTGTATTCATATACATTTAAGTGTACTCTATAACCTGGCCTGTGGCCTTTTAAACCTTCCCTTGCATTATTCAGCAACTGTTTTTAATTACCACCATTATATTAATTATTCCCAAAGCTGCATTTCATCTTCTCCCTCATTTCCTAATTTAAAAATTTCATAGGACCTTTGATGTTATAACAACCTTTTATGAGCTTACCCTGTGGGGTGAGGAGATAAAAAATGTGTGTATGAAACTGTGTAAGTTCAGTTACAAAGCAATACACTAAAAGATTGCCTTTGTGGCTCAAATGCTAAGCATTCTCATTTCATTGTTTCCTCTTTTCTTTCAGAAGCCAGATACACCTCAGACCTCAGGCACTTTTGTCCCCGTTGCTAATGAACTGAAACGCAAGGACAAATACATGAATGTCCTCTTTTCCTGTCATGTCCGTAAGGTAAGGCAAGCTTGAAACAGACCATCATGGAAAGAAAAGTCTAATTTAGATGAGACTCACTTGAGTAGACCTGTAATAAAACATAACCATGCATAGCTAGCTGCCCCATCCGTGAGCTGTGCCTGTCTGTACTGAGGCATTGTTGGAATGGCTGGCATGACTACAGTTTTAGACTTAAGCTATAAAGCCTTCCTAAAGGAAGTAAATACTTTGGACCGTCATTTTCTTTGAAACAGGATAAGGTATTTCCTTGAGGCTAGAGATCTGTATTTTCCTGTAAGTGTATCTTTCATAGTACCTACAGATCTGCTTTGTATTTAGTAATCATTTAATACTTTTTATACATGTATCATTACTAAAACAAGATTAGGGAAGAAAATGTAATTTGAAAAAGAATTATAGGACATACTGAGATTTGGATCACAGGAGGAAGGATAGATGCCGTGAATGTGTTTGTTTGTCGGAAGCAGATTACGTGAACTGTTGTTTGCCAAGAGATGACAGCTGTTGGGCAAGTGAAAGTGTGGAAATTAGAAAATGGAAGGTAAGGGACAGAGTTAAACTACGTGCTTAGATGAATTCATAGAAAAAAAATAATTATAAAAGAACAGTTTGTAAAATGATCCAAGTAAATTTTAAAATGTTAATGAAATGGCAATATCTAAAGGAAGAATTTTTTTTGGTACCGGTAATTGAACTCAGGACCTCACACTTGCCAGGCAGGCACTGTGCCACTGAACCATATCCCCAGCCCTAAAGAAATAATTTTAAAAATTACTTCATATCAAAGTTCCAACAAGTTTAGGTGACTTCACAAGTACTTCATTTCAAATCTTAAAAAGAATACATAATTTTAATATTATTTAAATCAGAATAGTGAAATGTAGTTCTCAACTATACATTTAGTGAACTTTAAAATATTGCTAGGAACCAGCATTTGCAAAAATTTAGGGAAGTGCTGTTATTGAGGTATAAGATACGTTCCTCTTGAGTGGACAACTTGGCAGCATTGATCAAAATTTAAAATGTCCAAACTTCTTACTCCAGTAACCTCACAACTCAGGGTTTACTCTGTAGTTAAGTTTGCACAGATATCCAAAGGCAGCAGGTATATGTATGTGTTTGTATATTATAACAGCCAAAACCTGGAAAAAATGTAAATGCTCTTCAGTAAGTGATTAGATTATAAATTATGTATTTACGTGAATGCTACGTAACTATATAAATGAGTGGAAAGAAGATAAATGGGAGGAACAGACAGAATACGTGAAACAGTAATTTTCAAGATAGCGAACATCAAGCAAGGAAAAGTACTGATCCTTGAAATATCAGAAAAAGTGAGGTGTGCTGTGTACAGATCTTCGGTCTTGGAGGCTTTCTAGAGTGTCCTTCGTGGGAGAGCCGTGGCAAAGCCTTGTGGGTTCCCCAGTTGAAAAGACAGAGTTGAGAGCTGGGAGACACCAAGGCAGCTAGATGTATGCAGCTGAGTACTGATGAACCGTGCATTTGAGGAAACTACTCAAGGCTGGGGAAGACCCACAAGGAAGGCTAAGAGGTCAGGATACTGCATTCACAGAGGCTGCGTGCACATAGTGTCTGTCCCAGCAGCCAGACTGCAAACCTCATGATCCCTGAGCATGGGGCAGAGTCCTGACAAGGTTCTAGCCTAGATGGGGAGAATAATTAGCCCTAAGTAAATAATACTCCAGGCCTACTGAACAAATCTTAAAAGCACAACTGGAAAGAATCAAACTGTTTTTAAGTAACTTAACAGTACCTCAGAGCAGAGCTCAAAAATGTTTATAGAAACACAAAAATACCCAGCACCCAGAAAGTAAAGTTTTGAGTGCATGACATCCAGTCAAAAATTGCCAAACATACAAAATAACTGGAGACTGAAATCCATAATGAAAAGAAAAATCATTCATTCAAACAGATTGTAGAATTAACAAAGTGATTTAAAATAGTTAAAAGTTATACCCTGTGTCTTCAAAAAGCTAGAGGAAATACTGAACATTTTATGTATGTATGTATGTATGTATGTATGTATGTATTTTTTGGAACCGGAAATCAAACTCAGGACCTCATGCTTGCCAGATAGTCACTGTGTCACTGAGCTATATCCCCCGCTCTGAACGTTTTAAATAAACACAGGGAAAATCCTTAAATGCATCAAATTTATAAAGATGAAAAATGTGAGAGAAAAAAAATCTACTCAACAGTACTAACAGAAAATTTGACCTTGCAAAAGAATTAGTGAATTTGAAAATATAGCAATAAAACTGCCCAAAATTAAACACAAAGAAAAAGGAAAGACTTAAACATCAGAAAGCTGTGAAACAATTTCATGTGGCCCCATATGCAGTTGGAGTCCCTGAGGATGAACAGAAAAGGAAATTTTTTTTAAAATTCATGGCTGACATTTCTCCAAACTTGATGAAAATTAAATGCACAAATCCAAGAAGCTGAGCAGATCCCAAACATAAGAAATCTATGGAAACTATATAAAGCCACACTGAGATCAGACTGCTCAATTCCAGTAATAAAGGGAAAAAAAGATATAATAACGAAGATGCACCCAGTTTCTTGTGAACCATAGGAATTGTTAAAAGAAGCCATTCAGGCAGGAGAGAAATGGAAATACATTATTGTGAGGTTTCTGAATCACACATGAAAAGTAGTATAGTTTCAGTAAAATATGATGTATTATTAGATGTATTCCATAAACCCTAAGAGCCACTAAAATAGCAAAACAAAGAGTTATAACTAATAAGTCAATAAAGAAAATAAAATGGAATCATTAAAAAAAAAACTTCACTGCAAACAAGGCAGAAAAAGAAAGAACAAACAATAAATGAAACAAATACAAAACAAATTAAAAGACAGTAGATTGAAATCTAACCATATTGGAAGTCATATTACATGTCAGTGGGCTAGCATTTCTTTAAAGGAAATATTGTCTTGGCACTTGGAGGCTTTCACCAGCTGGCAAGTTCTCCAGGCCTGATAGCTTAGGGTTTAGAGAGGATTCATTACTAGACGTGATTGATTAACTCATTGCCTCTTGGTAAGTGACTTAACCCTCAGCCCTTCTCTGTCTGCAAATGATTGGGGTTGCTACTGAAAGTTCCAAACTTCTAGTTGTGCCTTGGTTGTTTTGGCAACTGGCCCCAATCCTGAATCGAGGAACCCAGGTCACTAGTCATCTTATTAGCAGAAGAAAAACCTTGTCACTCCTGAGATTCTAAGTCTTGCAAGTTTTTGTGTCATGAACCTGGAACCAAGACTAAATATTATAACATGGTGATTTTATCACTCCTCTAAGTCATAAAATTACAAGGGCTTTACAAGATGTTTATAGGAACCCAGGACAAAGACTAAATACAGATGAGCATCACTAATCTGGAAATTCAAAATCTGAAATGCTGTAAAACCTGAAACTTATTGAGTGGTGACATAATTTTTAGATTAGGGTATTCAGCCAATAAAGTATGTAAATATTCCAAAATCTGAAAAATCCCCAAATCTGAAGTACTTCAGGTCTCAAGCATTTCAAATAAGAGGTACTCAACCTGTGTTATAGTCAGCATTTGAGCATTATGAAGAAGAATAGTTCGGGTCAATGTGATAAAGGCTTTTTCTTTTCTGCAATACTAGAGAACTCAGAGCCACTCTACCACTGAGCTAAATCCACAGCTATTTTATTTTATTTTATTTTATTTTATTTTATTTTATTTTATTTTATTTTATTTTATTTTATTTTATTTTGAGAGAGGCTCACCAAGTTGCCCAGGCTGAACTCAAACTTGCTATCCTCCTGCCTCAGCCTCCCCCCACCCTTGACTAACTGAGATTACAAGCATATGTCACTGCATCCATCCAGCATGCTAAAAGACTTTTAAACAAAATCAAGAGTAGCTGGTTTTGAAATTAGACTGAAATAAATATCACTGAGGAAAGACTGCTGGCAATATCTTAAGTTGATAATCTACTCAAAGTCTAGTTCTGAACTCTGAGATCAAAAAACTATTTTACTGAATGTGCCTGGAATTAGACAATGAAAGACTTTTGCTAACCAAATTCCCACATGCATACAAAAAAAATAAGCTATGATGACAGTTTGTGATATAACAAAGGAGTTTATATCCAGGTTCCTCAGACCTCCTTTACTATCAAGATATCTGAGAAATCAAATTAGTAATCAGAACAATTCTGATTACTAGTTGTTCTGATTACTAATTAATTAGAGCAAGTTGGCCAGTTTTGAGAATCAGGTCACCTACCCTAGAAAACCTTAGTTATCTCTCCAGAAAAGACAATTTTATCCTGGGTTTTGCTGGATAAAAAAACTGAAAAATTCTTATTCATGCTCCTGGATTTCTAAGTTCAATGCCAAGCTCCTCTCACTATAGTGAGACAATGGCCTCTTCAGAATCTTTGGATCCCAAAGGCACATCAAGGCATGCTTGATGCGACTTCAGCAGAGCCCTTCCTTACGCTTTGAACCGTTCGAAGCCACACTTTCTGTTAGCCACAGTTATAAACTGTCTTTTAAGGTGAGAGACGTCTGCAAATAGCTCCTTTCAGCCGTGATGTGTTCCCTCTGGTCTGATTCTCCAGGGAGGCTTTATCTGTGACCTGCGGTGGTACTGACTGAACCCATAAGCAGATCACTTGAAGTACCATATTTAGGAAAAAACAGGATGAGAGGTTTTTTTGAAGGGTTGAGATTTTAGCTTTTGTTAGAAGATGATGAAATTTATCTAATGTTGAGTCTATGATCCAGTTTTTCTATCACTTCATGAATTTAAGTGGAAGAAAAATAGTGTTCCTATACCATAGTTATATTAAGTTTGGAATTTACATGTATATGTAGAATTTTTACCTTTGCCTTTTTTACATAGTTAAGCTATGCTACCTAAAATTTTCTTGTTATGTGATGTCCTTGCCACTCACCTGATTCATTTTTTTTATTTATTTAAGAGAAAAAAGAAAAGAAAAACAAAAAGCATAAGAGACAAACAATAACAACAAACCCAAACAATAACAGTATAGGTTTTTAAAACAGATGATAGGAATTTAGCAATGGTTGTAATATTGCATTTTGTACTTTCAAAAGGGTTGCTTAGATTACCAGACATAGACATGCAAAATTGAGCTAACGAGCATTAACTGTTCTTTTCCAAGAACTAATAGAATTAGTAGTATAGTCATCTTAACTATCTTATGTGTATATATGCAAATTTATGTCTTTTTCTTTTTCCCTTGATTCCTGCCTCCTTTCCCTTATCCCAGTTATTTTTCCTCTTTGAGCTGTTTCTTACCCTTGCACAATATTTATTGTAAATTTTGGGTCGTATTTGCTGTTTCAGTTTCTTACACTAGGGAGACAATACGGTATTTACACATGTGAGCTTGATTTATTTCACTTAGGAGTATGTTCTCAAGTCACATTTATTTACTTATAAAAGCCTCAATGCAATCTTTCTTTTTACCTGAGTAGTACTCCATTGTATAAAAATACCACTTTTTTTTTATCCATTCATCGACTGATGGGCACTTGGGTTGTTTCCAAAATTTGGCTATTACAAATTGTGCTGCTATAAACATGGGTGCACACATATCACTGTGGTATGATGTTTTCAATTCTTCTGGGAAAAAATGCCCAGAAGTAGGATAGCTAGGTTAAATGGAACCCCTAATCCTAGTTTTTTGAGGTATCTCCACACTGATTTCCACAGTGGTTGCACCAGCTTGCACTCCCGCCAACAATGGAGAAGAGTTCCTTTTTCCCCGCAGCCCCTCCAGCATTTGTTATTGGTTGATTTCTTGATGTTGGCCATTCTTCCTGGAGTGAGATGGAATCTCAGTGTTGTTTTAATTTGCATTTCTCTAATGACCAATGATGCAGAACATTTTTTCATATATTTATTTGCCATTTGTATTTCTTCATCAGAAAAGTGTGTATTCATCTCAGATGCCCATTTTTGAATTGGGTCTTTGAATTTTGCAGGCCTAATTTTTTTTTTTTAGTTCTTTATATGTTCTAGATAGAAGTCCTTTGTCTGAGGGACAGTTGGCTAAGATATTTTCCCAATTCTTGGGTTTTCTTTTTACTCTGTTGGAGATTTCTTTTGACATGCGAAAACTTTTTAGTAAGACAAGATCCCAGTTGATTCTGGGAAGTATTTCCCATGCAGTTTGATTTTCATTATTTGCAGGTGATATACTCTACATAGAAGACCCCCAAAACGCCACTGAAAGACTTCTAGATGTAATAACCAAATTCAGTAGTGTAGCTAGATACAAAGTCAATACTCAAAAATCAATAGCATTCCTGTACACAAACAACAATCTCACTGAGAGAGAAATAAGGGAAACCACACCCTTTACTATAACATCCAAAAAAAAGAAATACTTAGGAATTAGTCTAACAACAGAAGTAAAAGATCTATACATTGAAAACTACATTATTTGGAAAAAGGAAATCAAAGAGGATTTCAGAAAGTGGAAAGACATTCCCTGTTCATGGATAGGAAGAACAAACATTGTGAAAATGGCCATTCTCCCAAAATGGTTATACAGATTTAATGCAATTCCAGTCAAAGTACCATTTGCATACCTCACAGATACAGAAAAATCATTCCTAAAATTCATCTAGAACCAGAAGAGACCTAGAATAGCAAAGGCAATTCTGGACAACAAAGTCAAGGCAGGAGGCATCACAATCACTAACTTGAAATTATACTGTGAAGCTACTGTGATAAAATCAACATGGTACTGGAATAAAAACAGACCTGAAGATCAGTGGAATAGATTAGAAGATACAGCCACAACTACAAACACACTCAGCCACGTCATCTTTAACCAAGGGGCCAAACATGTTCACTGGAAGAAAAATAGACTCTTTTAATAAGTGGTGCTGGAAAAACTAACTTTCCATATACTGAAAACTAAAACTAGACCCATGTCTATCACCATGCACTAAACCAAAATGAAAATGTACCAAAGATAAAAGATATAAATATTAAAATAAAAACACTAAATCTGCTGGAAGACAAAGTAGGTAGAAATCTTGATAATATAGGGGTAGGCAGAAAGTTCATCAGCTGATTCATTGTTAAGGTTGGTTTGAGTTGCTGAAACAGAAAGTAGGCTTGTGGTATGTTCTTTTTAGAAATCACATTTTCTATGTATAAAAGAACATAATATTCCTAAACAAAGCTTCTGAATAATTGTTGCTTTAGGATAATTTTGTTGGTGGTGCTTTTTAGATTAATTCTTGGACATATCTTTTTTGTTTGTTTGTTTTGGTACTGGGGATTGAACTGATGGCCTCACACTTGCCAGGCAGAGGCTGTGCCACTCAGCTATATCCCTGGCAATATCCTTTAAAAAAATATGTGGCCTTTTCATTTTCATTCTGGAATAACCTTGTAAAAGTATGCAATTAGGGTTTTTTGAGGGGGATTGTTTGGTTTTTAGTTTTTGTCTTTTTCATTTTGATTTGTTGGGGGGGTTTTTTGTTGTGTTGTTTTGTTTTGTTTTGTTTTTGAGATAGGGTCTCACTATATAGCCTAGGCTGGCCTTGAACTTGTACCTGTCCTCCTGCTTCAGCCTCTCGAGCACTGAGATTATAAACATGTGCCACCATGCCTGGCTGCAACTAGTTTTTTTAATCACATCTTTTTGTACCACATTCCTGTCTCTGTCAGTGTGATTTCAGAATATTTGGGGCATTACTTTTGCTTAGTGTTCAACTTCTTTTTTACATGTTCCTTATTCTACAAGGTCTAGGGTAGGTATTAGCCTAAGGTAATGGACTATTAGTGCTCTCCCAACATGAGTTTCACAGAACCAGTGTTTTGTTGACTATTAATAGTAGAAAAAGATTTCCGTAAATTAAATGGAAATTGGAAATACCGGGTTAAACATGCCGTTGAAGTGTAGAATTCTCAGAGCATTTAATATGTTCCTGGGTTATGAATATCCTACAAGCTGTGGTCTGCAGTGTTTCTCAAACAAACTGGGCAATGAACCTTTTCTTTCAAAAAATTCCACATAAGGCTGGTGTAGTCTGAAACAACCCAGAACAATGCCAAGAGGGAAACTCTGTCCACTTTGTTTCAAGTCTTCAGAGAAAGGTTAGTCATCAGTTACAACAAAAATGGGTGTCATGAAATGCATTTACCAAGAGCAATAATTGCATATCATATAGACTATTTTACTCTTAATTACAGGTGCCATTTTTTGTCGCGTTAACTAAAAATGTGCTCCAGTTATGTTAAATGCTTAGAGAACTGACTGATTTCTAAAACTGAGAGGCAAAAGGGAAAAGTTTTAATAAATTTCAAACTCGAATTTGAATTTTAGTTTGCTCTGTCCCCCCTTATAGCAGTGTACCTGCTACATCCTATCCTACTTACACTAATTTAATTAGCTGAATGTTTTACTGAAGCCAGCAATGTTTTCAAATCAATCTCTAACTTCTTTGCATCTTGGAAATGAGAACTTGAGGGAAGGGGAACGAGATATATATATATATATATATATATATATATATATATATATATTTATCACAATTAAGACTTTTCTAGTTGGGGGAGGACTTTTTGGTGTCATTTTGTTAGCTTTTTTCCTTTTAGTCACTGAGAAATGTGGCATTGCAGTGATTCAAAAATTTTTGGTGCCTGATACCTTGATTAAAACACAAAGTACCAGGCTGGGGATATAGCTCAGCGGTGTAAGCACCTGCCTGGCAAGCACAAGGTCCTGAGTTCAATTCCCAGTACAAAAAATGCAATATAGCACAATACACAGTACCTAAGTCTGCTCTGCCAGGCATGGTGGTATACACCTGTAATCCCAGCTCTCATAAGGCTGAGGCAGGAAGATCAAAGTGAGTCTGAGGCCAACCTGGGCTACATAGTGAATTCAAAACCAATCTAGACCACATAGCAAGACCTTGTCTAAAACAAAACAACATAATAAAATATTATTACTTAAGTCTAAGATGGAAACATCCTAATGAATAAGTAGCTAACTACATAAAATGGCCTGTGTTTAAATCAGTCTCTTAGGAAAAGATTTACTAGCAAACAGGAGCATTCTTCAAATGGGTATTCTCTGACCCTGTTTCTTAATAAAGTAGCATTCTAAAAAAACACACATGTATAAGAGTGATCAAAAAGTACGGTAATTTTTTTTCCTTATAATAAAAAACAAAATGCCAAGAATAATGGAATAAGTCTGTTTGAAGACAGGGTTGAGTATTTTGAAGGATAATTAGTATCAATGTATATGCACATATGTGTATTTTATCCAAATCTCATTGTCTAGTTTTATTTTCTTTATAGTATTATATGTGATTATTTTTACTTATTCATTGCTGCTTTGTCTTGCCTGCATATACTAGTCTCAGCTTCTTACAATCAAGGACTTCATATCATTGCTTTGTGTGCATGAATTGTCTTCTAATTATTAAATTGTATTAGTTCTTTGTATATCCTAGATACAAGTCCGTTATCAGATAAATGATTTGCAAAATTTGTTTCCTATTGTGTGGGTTTGTCTTTTTACTTTCTTGATGGTGTCTGGGCTTACCTATTTTTAACCCTCACATTTGTGTGTGTGTGCATATGTGCGTGCATGTGCGTGTGTGTGTGTTTGCTATCCCTGTTAAACTGTACAATTTCAATTGTCAAATTCCTTACATTCAAAAACTGCTACTTCTTTGAGGTCTCAGTTGCCTCCCAGAGAATGGCTATACATGGTACCCATGTATTAAATAACTTGTTTCCAGAATGGGCTACCTTTACCCTCCAGATGTTTCCAGATGATTACTTGATTTCATTCTTGATGAGATGCTGTACTTTATTGTTTTTTTTTCTTACAGGTGAATCGATTTAGTAAGGTGGAAGACCGAGCAATTTTTGTCACTGACCGTCACCTGTATAAAATGGATCCCACTAAACAGTACAAGGTGATGAAGACTATCCCCCTGTACAATGTAAGTACTCTGTGCTTCTCTCCCCACGGAAGAGTCTTAACCTGGTGCGCATGGCCAAGAGACTGACCACAAGAATCTTTGCATCTTTTAAGAACCCACTCATTCCTGACATTGTGCACCAATCTTGTATTTTGTACAGATGTACGGTCTCTTACCAGGGGGATCCAAAGTTTCTAATAGATTAATGAAAACATTTTTTAAAAACAACTAGATTCTAATGATCCATATTCCTAATAATACGTGCTGTTTAAATGTGCTATCTTATGTTTTCTTATTTATTTTCATAAGATTTGTTTTTTATGGGAATGGAATCAAATAGAAAAACAATACAGAAGTTTTTGTGAAAACATTACTGATCTTTTAAATTTAAAATGTATATGACTTCCAGAAGTTCTTTTCACCAACATATTTTTCTCATTTATTACTGGTGTGATCTGCAATCTAAAGCTACCCTGTTGTTCACTCTATCCGTAAGATTTTCAAGTTCTATAATAATTTTTTATTTGAAATGTGAAATGTGGTATCTCCTTGAATCTCAATGAATTTTTTTTCTGTTTAACTGTGTCTACTTTATAAGTGACTGCTATTCTGATTCTTTAGAAAGATCCTATTGGAGTACTAGATCTTTTTATTTATTTCAGGAGGTCTTCTCTATTAGCCCTTAAAGAAAGAAGTCTGTCTGATACTGGGATCTGTAAGGTGCAGTATTTAGATTATTGTAAATCTTGTGGTTGCTACAAAAAGGAATAAGAAACATTGTTTCATAGTTGTGTTTTGTTGCATCAGAGGTCCTTTTGGTTGTAAGGAAAAGAGACATCAAACTACCTGGCTGTGAAGAATGGTTTAGATTGCGCAGATTACGAAGCTGGGGTTTGTCCTAACTACTGCATTCCCTCACCCCTAGCCCCTCCACATACACACACCTTTCCATTTTATAGAAAGGCCAGTAGACTGCAGCTACAAATAAAATGGTATTGCAAGACACTTTAGATTGTACAGTCTTCTTAGAAAAGACTTGTTAATTTTTACACCAGTCACAGTTTAAACCTAATAACCCTGCAGTTTTACAGTAGGAGATAAAAGAAATGGGGGAGAAAATCAGGTTTTTGTCAAAATCCAGTGAGCTGTGGAACCAAACAAAAAGAAGTTGTGGTATGTGTCCTCTAAGTTTTCTCTCAATTAAGGGAGATCCATCAGGCACAAGCTAGTTAAATAAATGAACAACTCTTTGAGGTTATTTTCCAAGCCTTCCTTTTTCATGTTGACTGCTTTATATTTATATTGCTGCTTTGAATCATCATCACTAATGATATTAATAATATTGTATGGTATTAATAATATCACAAAAATTAACCGTATCTTAACAACCATAGTAAGTGTGAACACCACATGGATAGAAATGCACTTTTGAAGATGTTCTGTATTTCACTGTTGCCTTTGTATTCCAATATCATTTTTACACACCAGCCTAATTTCCAGCAGCCAGCATTTTTGTTAAAATGCTGCCATCAGCCAGGCATGCTGCATATCTGTAATCCCAGCACTCTGAGAGGCTGAGGCAGGAGATTCCAAGTTTGAGCCCTGCCAGGCAACATAAAGACTAGCAAGATCCTGTTTCAAAAAATAAAAAAGGGCTTGGAATGTAGCTCAGTGCAAAATTCTGGTTCAATCCAAAAAAAAACCCAAAAAACAAAAAGTGCTTTCAGCCAGACCCCACCCTGCCCTCACTCACAGAAGGGTGAAAGTGCTTAGCCATGAGTGAGTCATGGGCACGGGTATAAATACCCAGCTCCATCACTGAACAGCAAAGATAGCTCCCCAGTGTCTCCCTGCAGAAGGCAACTGCAGTTGCCCCAGCATGGCTGCCTCCACGCTCCCTTGCTGGTGCCCCTGCGCCTCCAAATCAGCTGTGCACATTCATCAGCGTTAGCCACAGAGTCTGCTTCTGGGAGGAGCTAACTTCCAGAGAATCTGCCTTCCAGGACAGGGCAGGTCGGATGCAAAGGAGACTTCTATATTAGGTCTGAAACAACTAATGACAGAGTAGTCTGAGGATAGAGACATGGATGTTTGTTTCATTATTCCTCGTGCTATTCTGTATGGTTTAAATATTTTGAAATTGAAAACTTTAAGAAAAGCAACCTTTGTTTAAAAAAATGATAAATTTTAAAACAAATTCAACTATGTTGACTTCTGCATAACTTACAAGAATATATTCTATGAATAATCAGAAGTCTAATACTACAGACTGGGAAAGAATTCAGCACTGAGGATTAAAATTTAAGAGTGGATCAATATACAGTTGGAGGTGGAAATTACGAATCTAGAGGGAAAATAAGGGAGGATTATTCAAGAACATCCACAGTTAAATGTGGGGACAGGAATCTCTGAAGGAAATGGAATAAAAAGCAAATCTCTTTATAGTCCTCTATTTTCTCATATCTCTTTTAGTGTGCTAAATGAGCTCTAATTTCCCTTCAAATCCATAAGGCTGTGAGTTATTCTAGGAAAGAAAGGAGCTATGGGAACACTGTGTTTAAAGCCAGATTGGAAAGTTTTCAGAAATAAGAGTTGTCAATTAAAAAAAAAAAAAATACAGCTAAGAGATCTCCAGCTCTCTCTTCTCTTTTCCCCTTCTGTGTAACTTCTTTCCTGCTTTAGCTGGGCTCTCATGGCACCAAGGAACAGACTGCACATATTATCCTCAGTAATGCTGTGTTCGTAATAAGAATGCGTGTGGCAGTGAGGGAGAGGAATCTCAGGGAAACCCAGCAAGTGCTGCCGTCTAAGGTAGATCCGAGGGGCTCCATGAGCCTGCAGCCCCCCAGCAACATGAGTGCTGGACAGTGATGCTTCTGCCTCTCTTTCAGTCTCTCCTTGTCTTTGTGTCTTCTTCCTGACAGGCACCTCTTTCTCGCCAGACACCGTGGGTCAGCCCTAGGCCCAGGTCAGAAGCAGCCACCCCAACAAGTTATTCACGTTTCACCCTGCAGTAACATATTGTGCAGCCTTCTCAGATGAGGCCTCTCCATGGCAACCGATTCTGCATGATCTCTGTACTTTGTTCCTTGTCAAATACTTGCAAATCTGTGCATAGCCTTTCCTGACTTTTTCTGGTATGACACGGATAATTCCTATAATTCATTTTGGGCACAACTGATCTCTTCCTTTTTTTTTTTTTTCCCTTGTATGCTGAGGATTAAACCCAGGACCTTGGGCATGCCAAGCAAGTGCTCTACCACAGAGCTACATCCCCAGCCCCTCCTATTTTTGTACCGGGAATCAAACTCAGGACCTTGTGCTTGCCAGGCAGGCACTGTGCCAGTGAGCTATATCCCTGGCCCTGCCAGCCCTTTTTTATTTTGAGACAGGGTCTTACTTACTGAGTTGCCCAGGCCGAGAATTTGTAATCCTTCTGCCTCAGCCTCCCAAGTAACTGGGGTTATAGGCATGTGTATCACTGCACCTGATATTGCTGTTTTTTTACAGTTGTTCCATGGCACACTGGGACCTTGGAGGCAGGTCATGCTGAATATTAGGGTCTGCCATTAGGTTTTCCCTGTGGGAAGGGTCTCTGGGAGAGAAGTGCTTCCCATTGGTCAGCTTCATCAGGCATTCTGTTGCCAGGATACCTGTCCTTGTCAAGCAGGTCCTAAAATTTTGTTTATGAACCCCAGCATGGGTGGTTCTACTTCCTTGACTGGCTCCAGGCAGGCAATATAAGACTAATGTTCATTGCTTTACTAATGCACCATAAAAATACCCACCTAATCCCTCTATATGCTGTCTCCTAACTCAGAGCTTGTATAAATCAGCAGCAGCTAAGTGCCTCAGCTGCTCAGCTCTGATGGACACATCAGCTCTCCCCCCACAGGTCACCAGCAGGAGGGTAAATAACTGCTTCAGGCCTATGAACAGTGGGCTTCTGGCTCTCCCTGCTGAGGGAGAGAGAACCTTTACTCCTCCCTGAGATGCTGCCACCAACTGCACGCCCTCTGACAGTTATTCCTGGTGTTCATTTCTCTCTGCTAGATCTTGAGTCACAGTGAAGAGATTTAAGGGACTTCAACAGAAGGGGGGAGTATTACATTATAACATTTAGAGAATCACTTTCATTTGATATTTTAGGCAGCTATGCAACATTGTCTGATCACACACTCGATACCTACACCATTCAATTCTATTACTGAGTGTTCATTGTATGCCAGCCTATAGGTATTCAGAACACCAAAGTATCAAAACAGTCACAGTTCTGCCCTCATGTAATTTATATTAGAGTGGATAAAACCAAATATTTGTATGTATGTGTATATATGTATGCCTATGCAGGTGTGACATGTATCATATAGTCCATAGAAGGTGTGAGGAAAAAGGTAAAATCAAGGAAGAAAATGGAGAACGTAAGGGTCGTTATTTTAAATATGGTGGCCAGGCCTCCCTGAGAAGTTGACATTTAAGCAAAAGCTTAAAAGAGTTAAGGAATGAACCCCTATGTTTAGGGGATGTGCAAAAGTATTTTAGGCAGAAGAACAGCACTGTTCTCTTAAGCAGAGGAAGAAGCTTTCCCAGGGCTGGAGATGTTCAGTAGCTTGATCTTTGTAAACATTCCTCAAGCTGTTTACTTGGGATATGTGTGCTGTAGCGTGTGCATGTCACACCTCAATTAAAGGGGCAGGAGGAGGAGTGGAAAACGGAGACAGGAAGCTGTTGATGAAGAGGAAGGTCTGTCAAAGAGGAAAGTAAAGTTGATAAGGTAAGTGGTCACTCACATCCTGGAAGACAGTGGTATGTGAAGCCCCATGCACAGTACAGGAGACAGTATGGTAATGTTGGTGCCACAACTTGTCTAAAGAAGACTGTACCCCGTGTCCTCTGTTGGGGGAAGCATGCCTCAGCTGCTCCTCAAGGGAAAGACAGGCACTAGAAAGAGAAAAGAATATAAAGGAAATCTTTGACATGAGTATCTTCCTAACTTGAAATCATTCCATTCCCTCAGAGTTTACTGCTAATTCTAATCCTCTTTAAATTATGAAAATTTTCAAACTTACAGAGCAGTTGAAACAATGGTATAATCAACCATGTACCCACCTAGATCCAATGTGTTTATTTTTTACCATGTTAATTTTATTTCTGTCACAGCCCTTCACCTCTGAAATACTTGTGGGTGTAGCTCCCAAGAAAAAGAACAGCCTCCTTCATAACTACAGTACCATTAGTGGGATACTGAGGTGCTGTGTTCTTCCCAGAGACCCTTTCTAACTTCTTGTCCCAAACAAAGACTTGGACAGGAAATAAGGGGAGGCAGTTTACATTTGTTAAAGGTAAGGGAGAAGAAGTGCTCTGAAAGGAAGTGCTGTGCACACAGAGCAGTCCACTATAAAAGAAAGAAGACAATGACCACAGAACCAATGGCCCCCATCTTTTATATCCCATTCTGATGTCAGATCTAGGCCAGACTATCAGAGAACTATTTGATCCTGTTTCAGAAGAATTGAAGATAGCATTCTCTGATTGGTACCAGGTGCAGGGCTTCTGTGCTTGTCCAGTATGTCTGTGATTGACAGTTCATACCCACTTGCCCAGCTGCTTTGCCATGCCCTAATCCCCTGCCTCAATACCATTTTGGTTGGTTGGTTGGTTGGTTGGTTGGTTGGTTTTAATGGTACTGGGTATTAATGACAGGGCTTTTGCACTAATTTGCACTCCCTACCCCTTTTTTAGTTTTTGTTTTGAATCAGGGTTTTGGTAAGTCACCCAGGGTGGGCTTGTAACCTTTCTGCCTCAGCTTCCCAGAGTGTTGACATTACAGGCTTGGCACCACTACATCCAGCCACAATACCATTTTATATAGCTTAGAAAATTAGTGTTTCCACCATATCAGCTAATGTTCAATACATATTCAAATTTAAACAGTTGTTCAAAGATTGCCATTTAAACTTTTTTTAAAAAAAAATTTTTGTTTCACAGTTCACATTTAGTTACCTAAGAGTGAAATTATTCCATGACATGACATTTGGAATTTATATTTGGAATTGGTCTCTTTTAGTACAGAACTGTACCTTCACACACATACACTTCCTTTTTTCTCATTATGCTGACTTTTAAAATAGTTTTGTTGAGATATAATTTATCATTGTGTTCCCCCAAAATCTATATGTTGAAGACCTACCCCCGAGTCCCCACCTCTCCTGGCCCCAACTCTCTTTAAAATTTTACTTTGAGACAGGGTCTTGCTAAGTTACCCAGACTGGCCTCAAACTTGGAATCCTCCTGTTTCAGCCTCTCAAGTAGTTATAATTACAGCTGTGCACCATCACACCTGGCTGGTTTTACACTTTGAGTTATAATCTAATACTGCCTCATTTTGTTGTTCAGGTTGAGCACTGGGAGTCTTTGAGTTGAATCCTATCCTTTTTAATCATGTCTATGTATGTGGTTGGTTTTCTTTGTGTGTTGAGTACCTCTGTCTTTCTGATGTTACAAGATGCCCCAGATTCGTATGTTTCCTGCCTGAATTCTTCCCTTGAAACCCAGGTTCCTTTTGATGGGGAATCAGTTGATGGGCATTTGGGCTGTTTCCATTTAACTATTACAAACTGTGCCACTATAAACATGGGTGTGCATATATTGCTGTAGTATGATGCTTTTAATTCTTTCAGGAAAATCCCAAGAAGGGGAATATCTGGGTCAAATGGAACCTCTAGTTTTAGTTTTCTGAGGAATCTCCACATTGATTTCCACAGTGGTTGCACCAGTCTACATACCCAACAATAGTGAAGAAGGGTCCTTTTTTCCCCACCGCCCCACCAGCATTTGTTATTGGTTGATTTCTTGATAACAGCCATTGTTTCTGGAGTGAGATAGAATCTCAGCATTATTTTAATTTGCAGCTCTCAAATGACTGGTGACATTGAACATATTTTCATATATTATTTGCCATTTCTACTTATCTGAAAAGTGTCTGTTCATTTCAGATGCCCATTTTTGGATTGCATCTTTAAATTTGAGAGGGTCTTTTTTTTAATTCTTCATATATTCTAGATATTAATCTTTTGTCTGAAGAACAGCTGGAAAAAAATTTTTCCCACATTGTGGGCTGTCTCTTCACTCTGTTGGTGGTTTCCTTTGCTGTGCAAAAGCTTTTTAATAAGATGAGATTCCCAGTTGTTGATTCTTGGTGATAGTTCCCTGTGCAAACAGAGTTTTGTTTATAAAGTCTTTGCCTACACCAACATCTTCAAGAGCTCTACCTATTATATCTTCCAGGAGATTTAGTGTTTCTGTTTTAATATTTAGATCTTTGATCCATTTTGATTTTAGTTTAGTATGTAGTGAAAGATATGGGTCTAGTTTTAATCTTCAGCATATGGCAAGCCAGTTTTTCCAGCACTATTTATTAAAGAGGCGACTTTTCTTCCAGTGAAGGTGTTTGGATCCTCTTTCAAAGATAAGGTGACTGAGTGTCTTTGAAGTTGTTTCTGCATCTTGTAATCTGTCCCATTGATCCTTGGGTCTGTTTCCTTGCCGGTACCATGCTGTTTTTATTACAGTATCTTTGTAGTATAATTTCAAGTCAGGGATTGTGATGCCCCCTGTCTTGCCTTTGGTTTATAATTTTCTTCCTGATATGAGCTTTGGGCTAGGCTTGTTCTTCTCCTAGAAGTTTGAGGTTCAACATTAGGTCATTTATTTGATCTCATTCTCTTTTTCTGATATGGGAATTCACCACTATAAATTTCCCTTGTAGAACTGCTTTCATTGTGACCCATAAATTCTGGTATGTTTTACTGGCATTATTGTTTAATTGTAGAAACTGTCTAATTTCTTCTTTCATTTCATCTGTGCCCATTGGTTGTTCAGGAGGGTGTTATTTAATTTCCATGTGTTTATGAAGTTCTCGTGGTTTCCTTTGCCATTGATTTCCAATTTCATTGCACTATGATTTGGTAATATGCATGGGTAATTTTAATTCCTTTGCATTTACTTAAGCATATTCTATGAGGTAGTATGTGATCTGTTTTGGAGAACATCCCATGTGCAGCTCAGAAGAATGTATATTTTGATGTGGGGTGGAACACTGCAGACATCTTCTAAGTCCATTTGTTCAAAAGTTTGGTTCAGTTCTGATATTTCATTGTTGATTTTTTTTTTGTCTAGTTGCTCTGTCTTTTTGTGACAGTAGGGTATTAAAGTCCATCATTACAATTGTATTAGTACTTATTTGATTTTTCATGTCTGTTAATATTTGTTTTGTGCCAGAGATTTAGCTCAGTGGTGTAAGTGCCTGCCTGGCAAGTGCAAAGTCATGAGTTCTATCCCTGGTACCAAAAAAAAAAAAAGACTTGTTTTGTATAGTTGGGTGCGCAGATATCTGGTGCATGTATATTATGATTGTTATCATTTCCTCTTGTATTAATCCCTTTACAAGGATGCAGTGGCCTTCTTTGTCTCTCCTAATCAGTCTTGGCTTGAAATCCACTTTGTCCCCAGCCTCTGAAAACCACCAATTATTCTGTTGTCATCTCCATAACTATGCCTTTTCTAGAATATCATAATCAGAATCATATGGTTCGTAGCCTTTTCAGATTGATTTCTTTCACATAGAACAAGCATTTAAGGTTCCCCCATGTCTCTCTGTGGCTTGATAGCCATAATTTCTTTTTAAGTCAGTGAGTAATATTCCATTGTATAGAGAATAAACTATGGATAGTTTGTCCACTCACTGTTGGAGGAATCTTGATTGCTTCCAATTTGGAGCAATTATGAATAAAGTACTAAAAATATTTGTGTGCGGTTATTTTGTATGGACACAAATCTTCAAATCCATCACGGAAATACCTGGGTGTGCAATTGCAGTACCTTGTAATAAGACTGTTTAGCTTTCTGAGAACTGCTGTCTTCCAGAGTACCTGTACCATTCTGTATTCCCGCCACAGTGAGAGTTCTGTTGTTTAACGTTCGCACCAGTATTTGATATTACCAGTTTCTTTTTATTTCAATCATTCTAGGGCCGGGGATCTAGCTCAGCGGTCTAAGCGCCTGCCTGGCAAGTGCAAGGTCGTGAGTTCAATCCCCGGTGCCGCAAAAAAAAAAAAAAAAGTGAGTGAATTTCTATAATATTTCGATCATTCTAATAGATGTGTGTTTGTACAATTCATCTTCTATTATCCTAAATTATATAACTCAGAATACGCTAGGTCTTAATATTTAATTCCAAAAAACATCTATTTGCTGTTAGTTTATGTTTAGGAGATAAAGACTTATCTTTATGTAAATCAAAGCAAATATATTTAAAAGATAAATTTGGCATCATTTCTCCCCACCTACTAGCAAAAATTATCCAATTTGTCATTTAATTAATTCCAGTCTCTCTTCAAAGGAAAGATCAAAATAGGAAATCATGGTAGGTTTTTGAGAATATGGTTAGTAAACACTGTCCTCACAAGTGGCATGATCAAACAAGTGTAAATAGCAATCTGAAAATGAAACATTCAAGTTATAGCTGACCCCTTTAGTAGCCAAGTGGCTTTCTATGTACAAATACTGCATACTTAGGTTACAATTTCAGCCAACTGGATTTTGTGTTATGATCACATTAGCATCTTCCCCATTGAGTCATTCTCTACGCTACATTTGTAAACTGTAATATGGAATTAAAGCATTAGTTCCAATACAGTTGTTGAGAAAGGTTAAAATTTGTACCAGGGGCAGTGGGGTCAGAATTTGAATGTTTCGTAAAGCTCACAGACTTGTGGTTTGATGCAGAGAACAAAAGCAAAATATTATTGACATAATTTGTAGTGCTTTGTCCAAAACTTTGATCACAACCTCTTTGACTCTGAGAATCATCCTTGAGATCAGTGTGAGTTAGTGGAAAAGATTGTTCCCTGTGGCTGCAGCGCGTTGCTTGAATAAATTCACGTCTACCGTTCCAGTTCATGGAGCCATTGTTGTCCCCAGTCCAGCACTCATAGAACAGTTGCCAAGACTGAGTTTAATTTGTGTAAACATAAAATCTGCTCGCTGCTTTCGAGTGAGACCCAGTAAACTGAAACATTTAACCTGACCTCCGCTGGAATTCTTGTCTTTCTTTTGTTGGTGAGTGTGTTAGTTTTGCCTGATGGATTGGTTTGAAGAATGTTTGAATCTGCCCATTAATGTTTTGATGTAGTTCCTTTTATTAGTATAGGGTTTATGGCTAAGGAAGTAGCCAATTAATCACACATATCCCTCCTTTCCTTCTGTGCAAAACACGAAGCAAACAGAAGAGAGAAAAGAGACAATTATCTGAACTGATGTGCTGGATTTACAGAGGTAAAATGGATTGTAATTATGCCAAGCCTCATGCTTTATTACTCTATTGGACGTGACTTGCTAGAAGGATATCATTCTGTTTGGAAGATGTATTGTTCTAGTAATGTGTACAGGGTGAGCCCTTTTGAAATCCATCCGCCTGCCTGCTCTGCTCCCCACCATTTCTAAAGTACCCTCCCCTCCTGGCAGTGTCCCAAGGGAAGGTGTTTCCATGGTAACCTCAACAGAGGCAGTCAGCTGATGTCTGGCACAGCCTGAGCTGTAAGTGCTAGCCTTCTCCCCGCTCTCAGCCTTTAAACTATATTTATTAGTCCTCTTTAATGGAAAGTATATAACCCTGTAATGTCAGACTCTGAGTGGCACTCAGGTTTATTTATTTATTTGGGTAATAAATTTACCTTCCTAATTAATTCTCAGCAGTTCCTGGGAGCTGTATTATTTTGAACATCTTGTGCAAACGTTTGTATTTCTGCCTGTTACAACAAAGAGTGTTGATTAGCAAAATTAGGTGTTTGAAATCCCTGTTCTTTGAGGGGGAGCATGTCTATATTTAAAAGAAATTTAGAAAGGCAAATGTTAAAGTTTAATTTTTCAAGAATTTTTTTTTATTCTGATGGTTTTGGCAGTGAAACAGTCTTTCTACTCTCCTTGTAATTTTTTTTAAGCACTCAATTTTATCATTGAAATGGAGTGAGCCAGTGGTTTCCAAATACTTCTTAAAAATGTGACACCTAAATCTGGTTCTCTCTCATATTTTTTAATTAGTAAAAGAAAAGAGTCAAAATTTCAGACCTGCCCTATTGGATATTTTCCTGACACATGTTCAGAAGTAAATGCCTTCTGTTGTACTTGTTAGAGAGTAGTACTTACGCTAAATAGTACTAACCAAACCAGTTTATAATGTCAGATGTAGGTGCTTTGGGGCACAAAGTAGAATCTGTTTTTAGCAATACTAAATTAAATTTCTAGTTTTTTTTTTCTTCTTAGGTTTTATTTTGAATTTCAAATTTGAAAGATATGTCAAAGCTGAAAAGCAACAATTGTTAGGACCAATTTATAGCTCCTTTAAAAAGCTATCTTGTTAAACCAAAGCCTTTTACAGAACAATAGTATAAAAAAAGAAGCACAAGCTGGGTATAGTGATGCATATCTGTAACCTCTTGCACTGGGGAGGCTGAGGCAGAATAGCAAGTTTGAGGCCAGCCTGAGCCAGTTAGCAAAACCTTGCTTCAGAATACAATACAAAGGCCTGGGGATGTATAGCTCAGTGGTGGAGCATTTGCCTAGCATGTGTGAGGTCCTGAACTGCAAAAAGACAAAATAAGTACACCACCACCTTATTTATTCCAGAGACCAGATTGCCAGAAGCAAGATCCTTTTAAAGCAAAGCCCTAAACAGAGACGTGTGTATATATAAACAGATACCTACCAGTGCAGAAATAGATGTCCCTACATGATGCAGTAATAGGTTTCTTTTATGCAGCTATCTTATCCAGTTTCTTGTATGCATTAAAGATTTTGAGCAGCAACTCTGCCATGCACCTGGCAAGGACTGACAGTTCAACAGTGCAGCACACAGTCTCTGTCCATCTGAGAGCAGAGAAGTGCACAGTGCCTGGAACGGAAACCGCAGCTTCATTATAGGTGTGGCCCCTATGATGTCTTGCTCTCAAGAAGAAACCAGGACTCAGAAAGGCCGAGCAATCACCGATGGCCACAGAGCACACAGAATGGAGCTGGTCATTGTACCCAAGTCCAGTGCCCAGTCCTGCTACCTGCTGTCTCCCTTTTATGGAGAAGAACATGTAAAACTAAAATTCTGTTTCACGAAAAGAGAGAATGAAACTAGTATCTGTCAGGTCTAATGCCAGGCATTTATTAGGTGACTTAATTCTACTGTGTCTCAATCATTATAAGAATCTTGTGCAGAGGGTACATATCCTTTCATAAATGAGAGAATTATCCTCAGAGAAATTGTCACTAGTGTGACGTTTCAATACGGGTTTTTCTAACCTCATAACCCAAGCTAGCCACAGAAATGCCAGAAGGCATCCTCTGGCAGAGCCACGCTGCCCCCTATCTCCTTGCATTTTTATTATTTCTTATATTAATAATTACTATCTAAAATACTCCATCTTACCAGACAAGATAGCCCACGCCTATAATCCCAGGAGGCTGAGGCAAGAGGATCACAGCAAGTTCGAGGCCAGCCTGGGCTGCGCAGTGAGTTCAAGACCAGCCTCAACTACATAGCGAGACCCTGTCTCAAAACACCAAAAATAAAAGAAAATACTCATCTTAACCTTTTGAGGAGAGGTAACTAGCAGATTCACAGAAGACCAAATAATCAAGACAGAGCTTCCATATTCACCTGTTCTGCTATCAAGGATCCTAGGGACACCTTTAAAGCGAGCTACCACATTGATTGTCCTGCTACTTGCGCCACTGTTTTGCTCTTAATTGCAATCCCATCTTTTCAAAAAAGGACATGTAAGAAAAGGTATGACAGCCTCAGGAAGGTTGGAAAAATGGATAGCTCTCATTGCTCACATGATACATAGAAGACTTGAATTTTACTTTATGTCTTTACTTTCCCCTTTTAAAAGCCAAATCAAAGATATTAGTAGAT
>RJWT010006384.1:0-29221 GCA_004365215.1 Cuniculus paca
AGTAACTCTTAGATGTGTATGCATGCACAGAATCCAAGGTATGTGCATGTGCACAGTATCTTAGTTATTTTCCTGACCCTGGGACAAAATACCCAATACCCAGAATTTGAAGGAGGAGAAGTTTGTTTGGTTCACAGTTTCAGTCCATGGTTGGCTGTCTTCAAGGTAGAAACAACATGGTAGAGGGGCATGATAGAGGAAAAGGTGCTCAACCTGTGGCAGGCAGGAAGCAGAGACAAGGAAAGAGCCAGAGGGAGATAGAGCTTTCCAGTCATACCCCCAGTGACCCACCTCTTCCAACCAGACCTCACCTTGATAGGATATTCACCTATGGATTCATTGGTGGATTAGTCTACTGATGAATATGCTGTCTCCATGATCCAGTTATCTTCCAAAGCTCTACATCTGAACACATGAGACTTTGGGAGACAGTTTATATCTAAGTCATAACATTCTGTACTCTGACCCACAAAGGACCTATGTTCATTTCTTTATTCAAAATGTATTAAGTCCATCTCTAAAAGTCACCAAAGTTTTAACTTTCAGTAATGCTGAAAAGTTGGAGTCCAGAATCTCCTCTGAGACGTAAGGGAAATTCTTAGCTGTAAGCCCCTGTAAAAATTAGGAAGTTAAGTATTTGTAACATACAATGGCACAGGCTAAACATTCCCACTCTAAAAGGGAGAAACTGGGAGATAGAAAGAATGTGACCAAAGCAAGATCAAAATCCCGTAGAACAAATATTAAATCCTGTAACTCTGTGTCCAGCACCTGGGGCAAGTTGTGGCAAGATGTGAGCTCTCTGGGGCTTAGCATTGCTAGTCGCAGTCCCTCTATGCCATTGCTGGTTGCAGCCCACATGACATTTCTCTGGGGCTGGCTCCACTCACTACCTGTGGCTTTCCTCAGCAGATGTTCCATGTTCCTAGGGTCTACTGTGTTTTTGGTTTCACTCTCACAGCTTCACCCACTGCCTTCTCCAAGGCCACACTGCCTGACCTCCCAGGCCTTCCACCACAATCTGGGGAGAAGCCTTCATGATGCCATAAGTCTTGAATTCTGCATGCCTATAAAACCACCATCATGTAGGTGAGGCCAAGGTCTGCTGTCAGCTGAAACAATAGCCAGGTCCCCTTGAATCATGACCACGGAAGTCTGTGAGTGCCTGGATGGCTGATCAGGATGAAATGAATCCTGAAGAACCAATGCCCTAGGCAGCCTTCTCAGCAGAGACTCTCTTCTTAAATGAAAGCTTTATAATTTTGTACCCTTGAGCTTGTGAAGGGTAAGGTATTTCTGATTCCTGAGATGCTTTTAAGCCATCTTTCCTATTGTCCTCTTGAAAAGTACTTGGCTTCTTTTAAATGCTTATCTTTTTTAGCAGCCAAACTCAAATCGACCCCAGCTTTATTGGCACTTTTTTTCTGGCCACCAGCAGAATTTTTAAAATAATTTAGCTCTGCTTTTTGGTCCTGATTCTCACTGTAAATCTTGCTTAAAGAATCAGCAGAACCCATGTCAAAGCCTTAATGTTGGGTTGCCTTGAAATGTCCTCCACCAGACTGACTGTCTGCCACTTTTAATCTCAGTTTCCTGCAAGTCTTAAGACATGAGCAAAATGTACTCATATTTTATGCCAGAGCATTACACACATGACCTCTAATCCAGTTGCTAATGGAGCCTTTGTTCCCAGTTGAAACCTGAGCTTTCCCTTTACTGTCTGCATTTCTATCAGCATTCTGGCCTTCTAAGCTCTGACTAGAATCTCCTATTAAATCAGTTTATGGTATTCTAGGGCTTCTCTAGTCAGCATCTCTAAACCTACATAAACTCCTATGAACCAGTTCCAAAGGCTTCTGAACTGACAGTCAGGTACTGTCACAGGAACAGCTCATACCAATTTCTATCTTAGTCACTTTCTTGTTGCTGACACAAAATACTCAACCCCCACAACTGGTTTATGGTTTCAGTCCCAAGGTAGAAAGAGCATGGAAGAAGGACATGGCAAAGGAAAAGGTAATCAATTCACAACAGACAGAAAGCAGAGAGATGGGAGGAGCCAGGGAGGGAGATGTAACCTTCTAGTCACATCCCCAGTGACCTGTCGCTTTCAACCAGACCCTCCTCCTAATAGCACATTCAGCTACAGATTTGCCAGTGAATTAATCCACTGATGGGTATAGCATCCTCACCATCCATGTACCTTCCAGAAGCCCCACCTCTGAACACCTGAGACTTATGGAGGATATTTTATATCTAATCCATAACATAGTTTCCCCTCTAGGTGTGTGTATGCCATGACCTCTAAGCGTGTGTGTATGGGTGCACAGTGACCTCCTTGATGTATAACCACTAGATGTGCATGTGCACATTGATCCCAGATGTGTATGTGTGTATACAGTGTCCTGCCAAGGGTGTGTATGTTCGTGTTTGTGTGTGTGTGTGGTAGAGCTTCTCAGGCATATGTGTGTTCACAGTGCCTCCAGGCATGTGTGTATGCAGTGCCCTCAGGTACATGTGTACAAAGTATCCCCCGAGCATGTGTGTATGCACAGAGCCTCCCAGGCATGTGCGTGCATATAGTGACCCTAGGTGTTTGTGTGTGCAGTGACCTCAGATATATGTGTGTACATGAGGATCCCAGGGGTGTGTGTGTGCATGCACAGTGCCTGCAGGCATGTGTATGTGCATTCACTTGTGTGTATACGGTGTCCTCTAGGGCTTTCTCTCTGTTTTCTCGGCTCCTCCATTACCCCTTGCAGTGCCCTGGCTGATAGCACTGACCTAGACATTCAGTCCTAGTGGTTCCCTGTGTCTGCAGCTATACACCCTTCCATTGTTAGTGCCATAGTTTTTGTAGCAATTTGAAGTGGAATGTTGGGAGGAGTGCCTTTTTATGATTTTAATTCTGTCTCTGTGCATGCCGGAAAGTGTTGTATGGAGCTGCCTCTGCTGTATAGTGAAACAGATCAACACCTCCCTGTACTTTAGCTGAGTACTTCTAGCCTTCTCCCTCCTTATCTGAGAGGAAGCTTCTATTGGCTGGGACTTACCACCTGAAGGATGTGATATATGTATATATAAAAATATATATATATATATATTTTTTTTTAAGCCTAGGACCTTGCACATGCTCAGCAAGTGCTTTACCACTGATCTACATCCTTTTCATATTTTATTTTTAGATGAAATAAAACTCACCACATTGCCCTAGCTAGCCTCAAACTTGCTCTCCTCCTGCCTCAGCCAGGTTGCTAGATTACAGGTGTGCTACCACCCCCAACTGTGTTGTACTTTTTTAATCACTCATAATGCTTTTTGTTGTTTTGTGGTGCTGAGGATCAAACCCAAGGGCAGGAGCATGCTAAGCGAAGACTTAATCACTAGGTGAAGTGCGTGTTATCCATGTCATAAGTCTCCTTAAAAGAAAGTGCATCTGTAATGTCTTGGTTCTATAATGTCAAATATAGAAGGAACTAGGGTTTTGTGAATAATTTGTTTAAATATATTTTTCATATGCAACTTTGAATTTTTTCCATTTTAGCTAGTGTGTGTGTTGTGAAGATGGAAGGTACCCCTTATCTTTGTAAAACTGATGAAGTTGGAGAAATCTGTGTGAATTCCAATGCAACTGGGACAGCATACTATGGGTTGCTTGGAATCACCAAGAATGTGTTTGAGGTTTGTACCTTTTCCTCATCTTTCCTGTTGAAATTAAGACCCATGAGGAAAAAAAAAAAAAAAAAAAGAAAAGAAAAGAAATTAAGACCCATGAGTATTGGGAGGTCCAGGGTGCAAGGACGCTGTGGGCAGAATGGAGGTTAGTTGCACACAGATGCGAGGGGCACTCTAGTCTTGCCCAGGAGGTCCTGCCCATCATGGAACAGTCAAGCCAAGTGAACAGGCCACAGAGTCCATGGGAGCCCAGAGACCCTGACTTTGGGAGTGTCTTCCCTTCTACAGAGTAGGGTGACAACCAGACCCTAGGTAACAGTGCTGTCTTTCTAGCAGCCAGTTAATATCCATAGGCTAATGTCCCCTCTTGTGCTGCAGACTGTTCCGGTCACTGCAGGAGGTTCCCCTGTCTCAGAGAGGCCTTTCACCAGGACAGGCCTGCTGGGCTTCATTGGGCCTGTGAGTATGTCCTCTTCTTTGGGAGACTGGGCAGGGATAGAGGACAGCTTGCTGCAGATGAGTGTGTCCCTGTTGTCCTGCTTTCCATACTGCCTACCCCCACCCACTGCGTTGTTGTATGCAGGCTATGCATGGCTCTGTGGGACTGGGCCCCAGGCCTGCTTGGAGGCCACCTGGGCTCTTTGGGGTGGGTGAAGTTGTTTTGCTTTTTATAGAGGGTGACAAGTGCATGGCAATTTGTGGTATCATTCTTTACCACTTTGTGTGTCTAAAATATTTTACAAGAAACACTTTTTTTGTGACATCTTGGCCTAGAGATTCTTACCTGGTGACTTTACCCCCTTCTTTCAGGAGACATATGGCAGTTCATGTTGAGGGGAGGACAGTGTGCTGGTAGTTATGGCTATCTAATGACCTGGGTACTGCTCAGCACCCACTATGCACAGGCTGGCACCTGGGGCAGCATTTACTACAGCATAGCACCATAATTGGGAACTCTGCCTTTACTCAGTAGTTTCCAAAGTCCTTTGCAAACTTTACCCAGTCTAACTGCCCCCCATGTCTCCCAGCAGCCACCTTGCAACTCATGCCCACTTGCTGCTGGAAGGTGCCTACAGCTCTTTTGATCCTGTGAGGTGTGCAATTCTGTGTGCTTTTGGCTCCCCCTGGCTGGGCCTGACCACGCCCTTCTCACAGGATAACCTGATCTTCGTCGTGGGCAAGCTGGATGGGCTGATGGTTGTGGGAGTGCGCAGACATAATGCAGATGATGTGGTGGCCACCGCCCTGGCTGTGGAGCCCATGAAGTTTGTCTACAGAGGCAGGTGATATGCTGTGGAACCCCTTTGTCCTGGGTTTCAGGGTCCACACTAGTTGCAAAGCAAGAAGTCTGTGTGGTGAAAGGAAAGCCCAGTCTGAACTTGTACAACCTAAAAGCTCTTGTACAGCTGAAAAACTTCACAAACAAACATGAAAATATTTACAGTAGTGGTACCAGAGTTAACGTCCTCACTGTCCAAAGAGTTCGCTTAATTCCTTAAGAGAGTCCAGTGGATTGGGCAAAGGGACAGGGGACAGGCAGCTGCTGGTGAAAGATGAGTCAACAGAATGGGTCCCTTTTCCTCCTAGCCTAAAAACACAGATTTAATCAGAACAGGGTTTTCTCTATGAAATCACTGAAGGCAAATTCTCATTTCTAGTGAAGTTAGTGATACATACACAGCACTCTGGTTTGCTCCTGGGGTAAAATCCGTGCAGCTTTTCTATACATGTTAAGCAGGACCTTTAGAGATTTCCATTTCTGCTGAGTGGGTAATTGGACCTCTGGGGCTGTGGCACAAGTGGGCAGGGGAGCATGGAGGGGATTTCCTCTAGCTCCTTCCACTGCCCAAGCCCTCTGCCCTGCATAAAACCCTCCTCCTAATGGATTTGTTCAACCGACTGCTACTTAAAATTTTACAGTTCGCAAGGAGTGCCTTTAATTATCAAACTGAGCCAGGCCAGACCCTGCCTTTCAGTATCCCTAAAGAAATTCCTAGGGAATTCTGCCAAGCAGGCTGGGAATATGGGACACCCACTCAGGATGACCACAGGGCAGGGTGTGTGGGTGTAGGGGGGTGACCACAACTTGGGACAGGTGCACCTCTCACCAGTGACCTACCTCTCACAGCAGAATCTGGGTGCAGATGTCTGTTGGTGCAGGTGTCTGTGGGCCTATGACAAGATGGCCACCTGCACCAGGGCAGCCAATCAGCAGGGTTTGGGGAGATTGAATCTGTAGACAGGTGAGTCTCCTGTGCCTGAGGGGAGGAGTTGAGCACCTCGATGGGAAGCCACAGCCAACTACATCCGTGCTGTGAAAAGAGCCGACACTGTTGGCAACATGGAATAAGGTCATGCAATCTCCACAGAGTAACTGCTTAAACCAAACACAACAGACAGGATGAATATAATGAGTGCAGCTAGAGAACAGGTTGATAAAGTGGAAGATCAGATTGAGAAACTACTTGAAAAGTAAAGAAATAGAAAGTTTAAAAGGATTATTGAGAGAGATGGGAGAGAAGAACACCCAGGCAGCAGGCTCAGGAAAAGAGTTGTGTGTGGGCCCAAGTGGTTGTCAGAGGATACGGAAGCGGGCTCTCAGGATTGGGACTGGGGCTCAGTCTGCAGGTGCCCCTGGAACGGCAAGCTTATCTGCTCTCGCAGCAGATCATGACAAAGCCATGTAGAATGTGTCAGACTTCTCCACAATAGAGCTGATACAAGGTGACAGTGTGATGGTGTCTGTTAAGGTTTTATTTATTTTTTTTAAATTTTCTTTAGAGACAATGTCTTGCTATGTAATCTAGACTAGCCTTGACTACTGTGTAGCCCAGGGTAGCCTCAAACTCATGACAGTCCTCCTGTCTCAGCTTCCTGAGAGCTAAGATTACAGGTGTGCACTACCACACCTGATTAAGTTTTTAACTAGATTTTATGTCCATCTAAATTGTAGCTTAATGGTTGCGTTGTAATAAAAATATTCTCAGGCATGTCCAGAAAAGATCCAGTATATAGAAATACGTTTGGACAAGGTATTACAAGAAATAAATTTAAGAAATGCTACAAAGTTATAGCAGAAAGACTCAACTGGGGTAAAGTCTGTTGGATTTAAAAAAGTGTATGTTTGTGGAGTGCATGGGTACACACCGACCAAAGGAAAGAGCAAGAGAGAAATCTATAATGACCCAGAATTAGAATGGTAGACCTACTAGTAAAAGGGCTTTGGTGGGACAAAGTAGAGATAGCTATTCAAAGTCCAAAAGAAAAAAAAGGCAACACACAAATTTTAGGAATTTCCTAAAAGAGTAGAAAAAAGTCAAAATCCAGTAATTATAATATGTGTGATTAGATTAACTCATTAGTGAAAGAGAGATTTAATCTGGTGAATTAAAAAAATATGGTAGAACTTAGAAATGTACACATAGGTCAACATTAGAATTAAGGCATTTTTCTTTTAAAAAATCCATAGCTGTTTGATTGGATTAGTGCTGTAGTCCTATCAGTTTTCATGGATCGAAGCTTACTTCAGCCAACCTTGAGGAAACTGTTAGGGTGAACTTTAGACATTTGTGCATTATGTTTCTTCCATTTCAAGGGGAGAAGGTCCTGTGCCCTTTTGCTGTGTAATCACTTCTCTTCATCCCCCTCAGGATTGCTGTGTTCTCTGTGACTGTGCTGCATGATGACCGGATTGTCCTTGTAGCTGAGCAGCGGCCCGATGCCTCAGAGGAGGACAGCTTCCAGTGGATGAGCCGTGTACTCCAGGTGGGCACTGGGCAGGTGCTTTCCCCACAAGGCCTGAGAAAGTGGAGGTAGCTTGGAGAGCTCTGGGTTTGTGCAATGCCACAGGTGTCATGGAGCCATGCCGAAGAGTGCCCCGGCCCTCACCCTGTTTCTGTAGTCAGCATGTGGCATCATCTGTGCCACAGAAATACCATTAGCACATCTTAAAAATTAACAGTGATTTATTGATGGAATTAGGTATCTAGTCACTGTTCAAATTTCCCCAATTATCTAATGGTTATTTAGCTTCTTAGACCTAAAATAAGGTCATAAATCACTCTTGGGATTGCACCTTTGAGTGCCATTTAACATGTCCAGTGCCCTGTTATTTCTGTTGGTTGGTGGGTAGACCCAGAAGTTGGATAGGATTCGGGGCCAGTTTTTTGGCAAAACTTCCCCTAGAAGGTGGCACATGGTGTCTGGTGGTTCTGCTGTTGCCTGGGATTCTGCTGTCCTGTGAGTCATGATTTCATAGTGATGAGACTTAGATTCTATTGTTCCTCGATTAAGTGGAGCTACCAGCTAGGTACCTGGAGGGCAGGTTGTGCAGGAAATCAAATGGCAGTGAACTTCAAAGTGATGACTTCTCTAGAAGTGACCCCCCTTTTTTTCCATTGACTATGTTTCAGTTTATGGTAATCTTGGTTTTCACCTTTCAGAAGTCAGTGGGAGTGTCAGGCCTGGTGATGCATGCCTGTAGTCCCAGCACCCTGACAGCCTAAGGCAAGAGGATTGCAAGTTTGAGGCCCACCCTGACAACTTAGGCTCTGTCTCAAAAAATGTTGTAAAAAGGGTGGGTGGGAGGGGGGCAAGCTGGGGTTGTAGCTTAGCGCAAAACTCTAAATTCAATCCCCAGTACCACACACAAAAATAATAATAAGAGTTAGTGGGAGCATTTTGACACTCCTCTGGATCTGTAAAGCCACAGTAGAAGCAGGAAGCTTAGGTGCTAGGCTGTCATGTCAGTTTTCCCTTCCAACCCCTGGGGTCAGGAGTTGGAAACCACTGTCTGTGCACTTGATGTTGTCTACATTGTGAGTTTATTCTGAGAGTTTCAACTAAAATTCAGGACCACAGGGATTTCTCCAGTTTTTGGCCTCTTGTTTCTCACGCTGAAAAATTGTGGTTGCTGATGATTGCTATAGAATCACTCAGTGACTTTAAGCTCCTCAGTACCCTTAGTACCTCAAAGTGGTGGTCTTCCTGCCACCTCCCAACAGTAGCTGAGAGCTGTTCACACAGTTGTATGGATCTCTGCCCTTTGCATACCCCACTGGAATTGACTGTTGAGACTGCAAAGTCACAGTAGACCAAGCCTCGAGTGTGCCACCAGTGCGTGTGGTTGAGTTGAGTTCATTTGCTTTATTTTACTTTCAGTCATTAGAGATTGGCTTTTAAATTTTTAAGCTGGTGGTGTTTAAAATATAAGCCTGGTTCCAAATCCAAATGAAGGATGTTCAGATGCATCTGGCTTCTGTCGCTGTTCCTCACTCCTTTCCTACAGGAAAACACTTGATGCTGCTTCATGGCTGTCGAGCAGTGTAGACTTAGGGTTAGGGTGTATGTGTACACATCTCCCCTTTCTTAGACACATGATAGAAAAGGGCACTTGCTTCTTGCCACCTTTTCTCACCTAAAATTTCCTTTGTCACCTGGCCTTCAGGTCCAGCATGGTGTACCCACACTTCTTACCTCCTTGGGTGGCAGCTTGTGCCCATCAGGGACCTTCCCTTTCAGGCCATCGACAGCATCCACCAGGTGGGCGTGTACTGTCTGGCCCTGGTTCCTGCCAACACCTTGCCCAAGGCTCCTCTTGGAGGAATTCATGTTTCAGAAACCAAACAGCGCTTCCTGGAAGGGACCCTCCATCCATGTAATGTGCTGATGTGCCCACACACCTGTGTTACCAACCTCCCCAAACCTCGTCAGAAGCAACCAGGTGAGTTGTACATTACAGCAGGACTCCCTCCATTCTTGAAGTTGGTGGTAGCAAGTATTGTGGAGCAAGGGCACAGCCCTATTAGGCCCTACAGTGTTAATACTCACTTTTGGGGGCTGGGCTTAAGAACTAGTGCAAGTGTGTGCACCAGATTGGTTGCCATCCTGTCTTCCTGGAACAGAACCTCAAGTGAGGGAACTTTACCATTTGACCTGTCTGGTGGTTTTCTACCTGCTGTTAGGGACCAATCTTAATGGCAAATTTGAGGGTGATATCTGAGCCTTGAATAGCCAGGAGATGGCTCTAGGGGAGAGAGACCTGATACCCAGGAGCAGACCTGGTTTCTGGGGTCTGAGGAGCCTCTGTTGGCCACTGCCTGCCCTGGGCCAGCCCATCTGTCCTCAGGAACCAGCTTCCTATCATGGCCCTGTGACCTTCCACAACCATGGGTTGATGGGACCTTGAAAGTCTCTCAGTGGTCAATTTCCTGTGCCTGATTTTATACATTTAAAAATTAAAGACTGGTTTAGCTATTTATGTGTATTTTGTCATTATTTTAGTTATATAAATTTTTATTGCAAGCTGATTTTTTTTTGCAAATTATTTTTTTACTTTTTTTTTTTTTTTTTTTTTTTTTTTTTTTTTTGTCGTTTTGAAACAGGGTCTCATGTAGTTCAGGCTGACCTTGGGCTCACTTTGTAGCCCAGGCTGATCTCAAACTTACAACAATCCTCCTGCCTTGGCCTCCTGAGTGCTAGGATTATAGGAGTGTGCCACCATGCCTGGCCTTTTTTTTTTTTTTTGCAAATTATTGAACACATAAAATATCACTAAACAAAATATGTTTCATCAGCAATAGTTTTCTAACTTTACATAGGAAATATGATAAAACAATAAAATATATTAAGAATTTGGCTGAGGTCCCAAGAAAGATGTCACATAGTAAATTTCTCAGTGTGACAGAGTTTATATCTAAGAGAGAAACTCTTCATCACTCAACATAAGTAGCTGGTTTTCTGAATACCTCTATTTTAGGAGGAGAGGTAAATGGCTAATCAGGTGTATTTTACAGTAACAAATAAGTCACATGGTGATTCTGGATTAGACCACATCAGTTTCTCTCTCTCCAAATCCTTTTCCAGAGGTTGGACCAGCCTCAATGGTTGTTGGGAACCTCGTTGCTGGAAAGAGAATTGCACAGGCCTCTGGGAGAGAGCTGGCCCACCTGGAGGACAGTGACCAGGCGCGGAAGGTAGCAGGCAGCTCCTGGGGGATGGTGGAAGGGCCATGGGATGGGAAGGCAGCCACAGGCTGAGCCCCTCTTCTGCAGTTCTTGTTCCTGGCAGATGTTTTGCAGTGGCGGGCACACACCACCCCTGACCACGCACTGTTCCTGCTGCTGAATGCCAAGGTGAGGGATCCTGGCCTCTCCAGGTAGTCTTCTCAGTGTCCCTGTCACCCTCATGTTGGAGAAGAGCATCCTGTTAGGCTTCAACCCCATCTGGTGGGGTTCTCTGCCTGTTCCTTTCCTAATGTAGTCCCTATTGTTTTTTGCAGTTTATATAGAGTTATTTCTATTGATTTTGCATTTAGCAGGAAAATTCTCATTAGCTCCATTTTTAAATCAAGAACAGTATGCCTTAACTATTTCTAAATTTGTGAACTAAAAGGTAATATTTATGTTGTAAAACTTAGGCATTTAGCCTTTTTACATTTGTTTACAGCTTTAAAATGACAGATACTGGTTACTGCCCCAAACCTGCTGCTGGGCAAACGCACTCTCAAGTGTTTTCTGAGTTCCTGTTAGTTCTTCCTGCCGTACAAGGAGCATCTAGGATGTGAGAAGCTGCTGGCGTCACATCCCAAGCTTGGGCAGAAACCCCAATGCAGAAGCCTGAGTGGTTCCTTGCTGGCCACCTCATGCGTGTGGGCACTTGAGCATGCACAGACACCGGTTTCCCTGCTCCAGGAGAGGCTGGGGCTGTTCACTCACTCAGAGGTGCTTTCTGGTACCCACTGTGCATGCGCAGTGTTGAACAAGTAGAAAAAGCCCTGCTCTCAGCACATTTAGAGGACATCTTGTCTGGAAGAAACCAAGCCCTGCAGGAAAAGTCTGTCCTTGCTCCCTGTTGTACCTCAGTGAACTTTCATTTCCCAGCTGAGTCTTAAGACAGGCAGGTACAAGGATTAGCAGTCAGCCAAGTGATAGTGTGCGCATGGTGGGACCCAAGATCTGTGGGGCAGAGGCCAGGGACTGTGGTGTGGGGCTGGTTCAGCAGTGGGCTCTGAGTCAAGTGCCTGGTGGGCTGAAAAGGTGTGTTTTGGCTTTTATCCCAAGGGTGTAGTGGGATGCCCAGGACCAGACCAAGCAGCCAGGGATGTGATGCTGCCCATGAATATGAGTGGCTTCTCTGGATTGTAAGTGTTTGGGACCTGTGGCAGTGAAACACCAGATGACAGTTCAGATAGCAGCAGAGCAGGGTCAGAGGCAGGACCTGTAGGGCCTCTGGGCATCCTGCATGAGTGTGTGGAGGTTTGACTCTGGATGCATATTGGATCTTCACTAGGGAAATGGCAGCCATGGGATGAGGTGAGCACAGATGTGACCAGGCCCACTATAGGGACATGACTGAGCTATGTGGAGCCAATTAGCCCATCTTTCAGGCTTTTACTCAGAGTTACTCTTAAGAACATGCTACTGTTTGTCCCATGGGGAGCCTGTGTTTGCACAGGTGGTGGCTGTGGTAGGGGCTCCAGTCTTGTCCCTGTGGGGCCCTCACCCTCACCTGGGCTGGCAGCTCTTGAGATCTGTGCAGCATGAGCATTTGCCACCATCCTTGCCTCCTCTGCCGTCATCTGCCATCAGTAGAATCCACCCATTGAGCGGCGGGAGTTGTAGTGTTACCTGGAATTTTCTAATTATTAGATTGAATTGCACTTGTCATTTTCTTAAGAAGGACTGCAGGCTATGAGGCATGCCTGTCCCAGGAAGGAAGTTACAAAGAGTCTGTACCAAGAGGGTCACAGCCCAGATGCCCCCAGCAGAGGCCCAGGATGGGCGATTTGCTGCAGTTGCAGAGCACAGGCCGCACAGGCCAGCACTGCAGTGCAAAATGCTGTAGCTGAGAGGTGTTTACTGATTGTTTGTTGTTTATTTGTATTCATATAGCATAATGCCTGCTTCTAAGAATAGAGCAGATGAATTGGAAAGTGGTTTACAGGTGGCTTTAAGCATTTATTTCGGAAAAGAGTAACTGAAGGAATATGGCTATTCTTTGTTACGTTATGTTTTTTTAATTCTTTTAAAGAGAAATAAAATTTCAAAACAAGATAAATAAGAGGGTAACAATGGTTAATACATCACATGTTGTTATTTTTAGTTACAAGATATCAGCATTTAATTGTCCAAACAATATTAGCACAAACCTTTCTTTTCAATGAACTAAGAAATTAGTAGTATAACTATCTTAACTATCTTTTATAGATGTATATAATTATTTTTGCTTTTCCCTTCCTTATTTTCTCCAGTCCCCCTTCCCAGTTTCTCTTTCCTTTTGAAGCTTCTTCCTGTTTTACAATATCTGTTGTACATTTTGAATCCTGTTTACCCTTTCAGCTTCTCACACTTGTTATGTTATGTTTGAATGGTTGTTTCGGGTTTTTTTTGTTTTGTTTGAGACAAGTTCTTGCTATGTAGTCAGGCTAGTCTTACACTCACTAGGAGCTTCGAACTTACAGTATTCCTCCTGCCTCAGCCTCCCAAGTGCTGGGATTACAAGCATATGTTACCACTCCCGGCCTTTGTTTGAAATATTTTATCAACAGGGAGGGAGAAAAAAAAAAAAAGAAATGTTTTATCAAAAAGACCTAAAGCTTCCCTGTTCACACACCCCTGGCTCTGTTCTGGATGAGTAGGTCCCTCCAAGCTCTTCTGAGGGGTGGTGGGAATGCCATCCCTCCACTGCCAATAGTTGGCAGAGACACTAGCACTCATCTGGAACTGAGGTCATCTTGTAGGCAGGATTCCAGGACAGGCATCTGTCTGCATTTATCTGCATACTGATGGACTTGATTGCCTCCTAGGGCACAGTCACCAGCACTGCTACCTGTGTCCAGCTGCACAAAAAGGCTGAGCGGGTGGCTGCCGCTCTGATAGAGAAGGGCAGACTGGATGCTGGGGACCACGTAGCTCTGGTCTATCCCCCAGGTAAGCACACACCCAAGACATCCCCTCCCACCTTCCAGAATGGAGACCAGCCCCTCCCATGAAGGTGGCCACCTGTGCTTCCTCTGGATAGGACCTGTGTGCCTGGTGCTTTGCTGTCAAAGGAGCAGATGCTCAGGCTCACCTCGTGCCTTCTGACCCCAGGGCTAGAAACCACTCTCTCTCCAGGGACCCTGGCTCTGGTGCTCTGGCACAAAATTGGGGCAGTTGGGAAGCCAGTGGCCCATGATTATGTCTCCTTGAGTTGGGATAGGTCCTGAATACATGCTTTTGCCTCCAGTGCAAATTCAGAGTTGTAGGATTTTACTCAGCCTCTTCTGCGGTAGTTCCTCTTTTCTACCTGAAGACTCCTGATTCTTCAGCACAGAGATGACAGGATTGCAATGTCCTGTGGTCACTCATTTGCTTTACCCCACATCACATGCAGCCTTTTAAAAATAACAGTGGCAATATTGTGAGCACTTGTATGATTCTTGACAACAAGTTGAAAATGTTGGCATGTGCTCATGCACCCCCTGCTCTCTGTGTCTGACTCTGTCTCAGTGGCCGCTCCATCACTCTCCACCCACACTGGGGTTCAGTTCCACAGAGAGCTGTGTCCCATGCTCTCCTCAGCCATCTTCCTGTGCTCTGGCTATGCTGTCTTCAGAGGTCCTTTTTCAGACTGACTCCTTAATAAGTTATGGGGCCTTGAACATGGCTCTTCAAGGCTTGTCTGCTTCCAGAAAGCTGCTTTGACTCACAAGTTGCCGCTGTGCATTCCTCCTTTGGCTTCTACTTCCGTTCCTCCTATCCCTGAGTGAAGTCTTTATCATCTGTCTTTAGTAATTGTCATTTGCTCTTCTACATTTCTTTCTTACTAAACTTCATTTTGAGTATTAAAATCTCTTCATCTTTTTTATCGTAAATCTTTTTATTGTAAATCTGTTTTCTGGTGCTCTACGTTTTATCTTCATTTCAAAATGATTTTTTAAAATTGTCTAGTTCTTTCCTCATCTCTGACTTTCCTGATTCTCACTCCTGTATCCTGTTATGTTGTGGATCATTTTCTTCATGCATTTTAACACATTTTGAAATGGATGGTTAGGGTTCTGTTTTATGGGCTTCTCAACCATGTTTTCCTTGTGTGTGCAGTGATGCTCTCTGCTCTGCATTCTTTTTCATGATTGTAACCTGTTTTCCAAGCTTCTCTGCTTTGTCCTCTCCCCATTCTTGTCATCTGTTCCTGCTGCATGGCTCCTGTCTCAGTTCTGCTTGTTTGTCATCCCCTCCAGGGCTGTCTTCTCCCTGGATGAGGGTCTGCTTCGTCTCACAGGTTCTCATTGTCACCAGTAGGGAAGGGTATTTTCATGGCAGGGCCTTCCCTCCCGGCTCTGAGCAGAGCTCACAGCATATGGGACAAAGTGCTTATGCCCTGCTGGATGCTTTCCTCTCTCCTCCCTCCCTCTCTCCTCCCTCTGTCTGCCTTCCCTCCTCTTCCCCTTGCCTTCCCCAGCCCTCACTCCTGTCCCACCTGCTGGGTACCCCTTTTCCTCCCCTTCTCTGACTCAAAGATAAACACAGCCAGACATTACCTGAAATGGTGAAAACAGGTTTTATTCATAACTACTGACAGTGGGAGGAAGAGCTGAGCTCTCTTTCAGCTCTCAGGGTGTTTGGAGGGAAGGATGAAGGAGGGAAACCAGGGCTCCCTACCAGAAGTGAGCAAGGACAAAACCTGAGGCCTGCTTGTCCATAAGGGCACTGGCTCCCATGGAAAGGGCCAGCACCTTGTCCTTCCTAGGAATTCCATTTCCAAGGGAGGGCTCTCAGGTCCCAGAGAGACCGGGGTGGGGGTGGGGTTGCTGTACTGGGACAGCACCTCTCCTTGCTGCCTGGGCCTCCTCAACAGGCATTTTAGTGGTGCCTGGGGTCATCCTGGAAACAGGCCTTGTGCTGCTGGGTACTGCACTGGAGTCTCGTTCTGTTGGTAGCTAGGCCTGGAGGCAAGGCAGGCACCACCCACTGGGTCTTGGGTCTGTGTGCTGGCAGCTCAACTCCTGTTCAGTAACTTTCCTCTTCCTGATGTGGCACCTGTGATGCATACTGGTGTGTTTCTCTATGTCACTTGTGTGTCACACTGTGGCTGGTCCGTGCTTGTCTGGGTGATAGTGCAGTCTCACTTGTCCCCTGTGTGCATGTGTTGTGGTGCTGGAAGCATGTCAGTTTGTTTTTCCCCTTAGGGATCAGGACTGCTGCTTGGATGTGCCCTTGTGTGTTTTCTAATTTCCTCACCCCTGAACCCTCTACAGTCACCTTCACCAACTGGTGCTCTGCTCCAGCACTGTCCTTGCCCTCTCTGTCTCTGCAGCTCTGGGCTTACTTCTGGATCTGCCCTAGGTCTCCGCTTTTTTTTGTCTTAGCTTCCTTTTTATGCGTTTTTGCTTACTTCTGACATCCTTGCTTTATCTTTCGAGTCACTTGTGGTTCAGCAGGGACCACTCCTTTCTCGTTTTGTCTGTTGGGTCCTGCATAATGGACTCCTTCTCTTGGGGCTGCTGTGAGACACAGATGTCACCTGTTCAGTCTTAGAGTTCCTTCGGGATGGAGGCAGTTCGGTGTATTTCTTGGCATCAGCCACATCCTCATTTGGACACAAGAGTCCCACCAGCATTACAGTCTTCTTGCTCTTTCCCATCCATGAGGTTGCTTTCCCAAGGGGTGAGTGTAGCTCATCCTCTGCACACGGGACCCAGGTGCCAAGCATATATCAGAGGCTTTGTACAGCCCCACACTGTAGGGTGACCTTGAGAGAGGCAGAGTCTCCAAGAAGTGCTAGTGTGGCCAAGCTAAAGCTCCTGGTCCTGCCATCTGCAGCAACAGAGCAGAGCCAGCTGAGCCTAAGCCTGGGAGGATAGGAGCGTTTTCCATCCAGGGCTGGGGCTGCCATTCCTAGAACACACTCTTAGGGAGGGGCCTGGCTACAATAACAGGATGTGAGGGTGTTGCCTTAAATACTTCAACAAAGCAAGAGCAGCAGAAGAAAGGGCTCTCTGACTATGATGGGAGCATGTCCAATAAACCCAGCATAAGCTGAAAATATCGGAAGTTGAAAATGCATCAAATAGACCTGACCTACCACCCACCCTCTTGTGACAGCATAGCACGCTGCAGCATGACTGCTGTTTCTGAGCTACCCCCATTACTGCTGCCTCACATCTGAGAGGGAAGATCATACTAAACATCACTAACCTGGGAAAGATCAAAATTCAAAGTACAGTTTCTTCTGAACATGTCTTGCTTTTGCATCATAAAGTTGAAAAACCCCAAGTTGACCCACCTTTAGGGACAATCTGTATGATCTTGATAACTGAGACTCAGAATAGTAAATTTAGGAGGTCTGATTTTGTTCTTTGCTTTTGGGTATATTTGATGCTATTCATACAAAAAGTTGTTTTTCAGTGCTGGGCCCTAACATGCTAGGCAAACATTGCTGCTGAGCTACATCCTTAGCCCCAAAACTTGAATCAAAAAATGAGGTAACTGGGTGCAGACACGCACAGCATGTGTGACGTGTAGTTTTTAGTGTGGGGTGAGGACTAATCCTCAGAGGGGAGTGACCCAGAGTTCAGAACTAGTTGGAGAGGCAGGGTGTGGGAACTGAATTCTCACCACATTTGCTGGGGTGCCAAGGCAAGAGGACAGTTGCTCGTGGTATGACCTCAGCTCCTTGGGCTCCAGGAAGGGGTTCCTGGCAACATGCTCCTTGGTTGAGCCTTTGGGCAGAGTGTGCTGTGTTCATGCTGCACACTGCTGAGCTGCCTTGCCAGAGAGAGCCACCAGGACATCAGAATGATAACCCAGTGAAACCTCCAGGATTAGAACAGCAGGTGCAAATGTCTCTCTCATGGCCCACTTTTCATGTGAATGTTCAAACTAGCCTTGGAGCTGATGTGTGAGGGTAGTATGGGTTCATCTGATCCCATCGCAGCTGGAGGGGCTTTGGTGCTGAAGGGAACCAGTAGGAAGAGCAAGGGAGTTCTCCTATCAGACTGACTCTGGAAAACAGGTTTTAAGCATGACATGACTCTCCTGTTTTAATTATGGAGAATCTTCAACTATAGAAAAGCCGGAAGACTGTGGGTGGTCATTTTCAACCTGCTATAGGGAAGGGAGCAGGATGTCTGGGGCCAGTACCAGCCCTCAATGTCCCCAGGGTTCTTCCAGCCTACTGGGGTGTCTAGAGGTTCAGGACCCATGCTGTGGTAGCCTGAGAAGCTCCATTGCAAACAGCTTGTCTCACAGGTTCTCTAAGTCTGTGCAGATCCACCCAGCCCCTTGCAGTGCCTAGCTTTTCCAGGGGTCTGTGTCTATGCAGATCCACTCAGCCTCAGCCAAGGGTCTCCCTCTTGCTGTGCAGGGAAGTACATGAGGCCCTTGTACATCCTCAGACACCACCCCATGATTACCCCTACACTAGGCCCTCTAGGGTATGGAGCTGACCAGTATAGCTGTATCACAAGAAAATTGTGCTTGACTTTTGCTGATCTCTCTGGGCCTCACCGAGCCTGGATGTGTGCACCCACATGCTGAGCCCTGTGATGACCATCTGCTGCATCTCCCCAGGGGTGGATCTCATCGCTGCCTTCTATGGCTGCCTGTACTGCGGCTGTGTGCCTGTCACTGTGCGGCCCCCACACCCCCAGAACCTCGGCACCACACTGCCCACCGTTAAGATGATCGTGGAGGTGTGCATTCTCCCAGCCGCCAACTGAGGTCTTGGGTGGGAGGCCATGGGTCATGGGTGAGTCACTACCTCTGTAGGGTGGTGTAGGGAAAGGGCAAAGTTAATCCAGCACTCTTTCCCTGTGGACGCAGGTCAGCAAGTCTGCATGTGTCCTCACCACACAGGCCATCACACGGTTGCTCAAGTCCAAAGAGGCAGCCGCTGCTGTGGACATCAGGACATGGCCAACCATTCTTGACACAGGTGTGTGTCCTCAGAGCTGCCCTGTGGGACAGACCCCTTTTCTTTCTTTTTTGTAGAGTTCATATGTTAAGATGAATATTTCAGCTTCAGTGAATGGTGAGAAGACTGCTAAATGGACCCTTGGATCTGCCTGCTAGGGTGGACGCAATGCATGAGATACTAGGCACTGCTGTTTCTTGTATGGCAAGGTCCACATCTCAGTGGTGAACTCCTCTCCTTTCAGCATCCTGAAGAGTAGGGACCAATGCCTTGCCTCTCTCCTTCTGCCCTGCCTGCACAGCAGGCTGCAAGTTATCTACAGCTTTCTGCCAATCCCTTGGAGACACACTTCCCCCTTGCACCCTCAGCACCATCACCAGTAAGTGGTGTCATGCCCCTGAGATGCCCTTGGGCAATGGGGAAGAGGCTGAAACCCCTCTGCCTAGGCAGTTGGGTTGGCTTAGTGAGTGCCTCAGCCTAGGGCTGGGCATGGAACTACCCATCTAGGGAGAGGCACTCACCCAGCAGCACCTACCAGCACTGCCCATGACTGGCAGAGTGTGGTGATCAGGCAGACAGGACCCCATTCATCCCCTCACACCCTTTGTGCTGCAGGTACGGTGTTGGTGGAAGTCAGAGCCTGCATGGTCTGTGCTGCTTGCCTGGTCCTGGGTTGGTCCAGGGAGCTGGTACTGGGGTGGCTGGGGTCAGTGGAGGGGCAGGCCCAGCACAGACTGGCTGACCCTGCAGCCTCAAGGGCTTGCTTCAGCCCTTGCTGACCTGTGCCTGGTTGTGCATGGAGACAGCAGCAGTGTCTGCCTCACAGGCTTGAGAGAACTTGATGAAGCAGCTGAGCTGGGACTCCTGCACTGCTCCTGCTGTTGTGGGAGTTCTGGGCTCAAGTGACTGGCAGGTCCTCATCCTCTGACCTTTTTCTTAGTTAGAAAACAATGTAGCTTCTTGCAGTTGTCAAGGCCTGGCTGCTTCTCTGTGCCCCTCTCCCCCACTGTCCTTGCCACCACATGCTCAGAGCAGTCCTGGTGGGGCTAGGCCAGATGACAAGTCTGTAAAGATGAGAATGAACTGCTCAGTGCACGTGCAACCTGCCGTCTCACAGCCTGACCAATGTGAGCTCATTCCAGCTCCCCAGCCACGCTCTGTACAGAGTGGCTAACATCCCTGGTGTCTCCTGTTTAACAGATGACATACCAAAAAAGAAGGCGGCCAGCATTTTCAGACCACCTTCCCCAGATGTGCTCGCATACTTGGACTTCAGTGTGTCAACTACTGGGATATTAGCAGGAGTCAAGGTGGGTCCCAAGGGAACGCCAATGGCCTCGGCTCTGCAGTGTGGAGGAACGAGCAGGAGGGGTGTGGGGAGCAGCATTGGTGGTGGGTCCTTCCTGTCGAGCACAAAACAACAGTATTGTTTCTTTTTTTTAAAATTAGGTTTATTGGTATATTTTAAGTATACATAATAATTACATTCGTTATAGAGAATTTGTACCTGTGCATAATATAACTTGATTCTTTTTTTTCCCCCTCCCATTCCCCTACCCTCCCTTCAACCCCTCTTCTGCTCCCTATTTAAAAAAACTTTGTTTCCATGTTTTTCTTCTCATTTCTCCCCCCTCCTTTTCCCCTCCCCACTCCCTGGTTCCCCTTCCCATTTGGATATTTTCTTCCTGTTTCACAATATCTATTATACATTTTGTTCCTTATTTACGCTTTAAGTTTTCCCACACCAGAGAAACAACGCAATATTTACACATGTATCTGATTTATTTCACTTAAGAGTATGGTCTCAAGGCGCATCCATTTCCCTAGGAATGTCTCAAGCTTATCCTTCTTTATGGCAGAGTGGTACTCCACTATATAAACACCATATCTTCTTTATCCATTCATCAGTTGATGAAATACTATGATTTCCTAACAAACCCCCAAATTAGACTAGCCTGAGAACAATACATATTTTGATGTTTTATGGTAATGTTTATTTTAAATCTGTGATGGCGAACCTTTTAGAGCTTTCAGTGATAACAGACAGACTGCCGTGGCATGCATGCCATGGGTTCCCACCACTGCTCTAAACTTCCTGCGTGGTGACTATGCAGGCCCCTAGAACAGGTGGCTTTGATGAGTCTGCTTCCTTACTAGGAGCTAAGAGTGCAATTAAAATTTCTCTGTCTCATAGATTCCCACGTGCCATTTCCTGAGTGTTATTTAGGTTTTTTTTTTTAATTTTATAAACAAAAGAGAATGAAAACGATGATACAGAATTTCAAAACACAGTAATAGGGGATTAACACTGGTTAATATATTACATATTGTTATCTTCAAAGTAGTTGTTCAAATTACAAGATAGAGGCATGAGAAAAATGATCAAACAATTGAACAATGAAAGTACAAACTGTTCTTTTTGATGAACTAACAGAGATTAGTAGTATAGTTATCTATTTTGTATATATATATATGTATATACACACACACACATATATGAATGTATATACAGACATATAATCTTTTCCCTTCTTTCTTTTCTCCTTTCACTCATCCTAGTTGTTCTTTCCTTTTGAATAGTTTCTTTCCCTTTCACTTTCACAATATCTATTGTGCATTTTGGATTTTATTTACTCTTTCAGTTTTTTACATTAGGGAGACAATACAATATTTACACATGTGAGTCTGATTTATTTCACTTATGGGTATAGTGTGGACTCCAGAAAGATGGGCTGTCATCAGTAAATCAAAGAATAACAAATACTGGCAGGGCTGTGGGGAAAAAGGAACCCTTCTCCACTGTTGGTGGGAGTGTAGACTGGTGCAGTTCCTGTGGAAATCAGTGTGGAGATTCCTCAAAAAACTAGGATTGAAAGTTCCATTCAGGATTTGAAAAAAAAGGCAAGCAAGAAAGAAAGTTAGTTAGTTAGTTCTATTCAATTCAGCTATTCCCCTTCTGGGTATTTTCCCAGAAGAATTGAAAACATCGTACCACAGCGATACGTGTTTATTGCAGCACAACTTGTAATAGCTCGATCTTGGAAACAACCCAAACACCCATCAACAGAAAAATGGATAAAAAAAGATGTGGTATTTTTATACAATGGAGTATTATCCAGCTATAAACAAGGATAAACTTGAGGCTTTTTTAAGGTTATTTTGAGATGTGAGCCAGCTGTCTTCGAAGGAAGTAGTGTGAAGCTTGGCAGTGCAGAATTGCAGCCCCTCTGGCTGCTGAGTACAGGGACATTGCCCTTCTTCCCCTCTTTGTTTTCAGATGTCGCATTCAGCCACGAGTGCCTTGTGCCGCTCTATAAAGCTGCAGTGTGAGCTGTACCCATCGCGGCAGATCGCCATCTGCCTGGACCCCTACTGTGGCCTTGGCTTTGCCCTGTGGTGTTTGTGCAGGTGAGTGGTTTGCAGCCATTCACATGGTTTTCAGAACTTCACCTTCTAAGATGGCTTTTTTTGAATGCCCCAGAAGCTGAAGAGATGTGAGAGTGGGTTTGTTTGGGGATAAAGTGAGTTCGAGTGTGGATCTGAAGCTGAGTAAATAGTAAGAGCACTTTTTATTAAATACAGACAGTACCTGTTCTTGGCATTGGTAAAAATCTACTTGAGTCTTTCACATATTAGAAGATGGTAACACCTCCAGCAGTAGGAAACCTTGTAGGTGTCCCTGGCTTTCTGCAGCACACAGAGAAGCAGCAGGACCTGTGTGTTACCCCAGCTTCCGCCCACAGCATATATTCTACTAAAACCCCACTGGTGTTAGAGCAGACTTGTACCATGTCCTGACTAGAAAAGGTGTCCTTAAGGAAGGAAAGAGCAGTGCTCTGTGCCTCCTTGCTAGCTGCCCTCTGCCCCACAGTGTCTACTCGGGACACCAGTCGGTGCTGGTACCCCCACTGGAGCTGGAGAGCAACGTATCCCTATGGCTATCAGCTGTCAGCCAGTACAAGGCCCGAGTCACCTTCTGCTCTTACTCAGTGATGGAGATGTGCACCAAAGGTCTGGGCTCACAGACGGGTGCCCTCAGGGTGAGTGCTGGCCGGACGCTATGGGCCACGGTGACTCCAAGCTGCTGTGTCTAGACCCCCCTCCTATGGCAACTCCTTGCAGCCCCAGAGATCATCTGCCTTTTGCACACTCTGCAGGAAAGGAGAGTGTGTGCCATACAGGATGGTGGGACGTGGGCCAGAGGGTGTAGCTCTTGCTTCCATGTTTAGAGTTTCCAAGCCTGAGGCAGGGGAAGGACACAGGCTTGTGCTTCGCCTTTGCACTCAGACCTTGGGCCAAGCCCCATGTGAGTCCTATGCAGAAACTTCCTAAGATAGTCAGTGCTCAGGGCCTCGGCCAACTCCTGCCCTCCTGCAGATGAAGGGTGTGAACTTGTCGTGCGTGCGCACATGCATGGTGGTGGCTGAGGAGCGGCCCCGGATTGCACTGACGCAGTCCTTCTCCAAGCTGTTCAAGGACCTGGGCCTCCCCGCACGTGCTGTGAGCACCACCTTCGGATGCAGGGTCAATGTGGCCATCTGTCTCCAGGTAAGGTGATGCACCCGGGTTGGCAGCACCTCCTGCTAGCACAGCCAGAGACTAGCAGTTCCCCTCATGACTCTGTGAGGCTTTGTATCTGCCTGGTCCATTTCTCCATCTTTGAGCATTTGATGTTTTGTTTCCACATAGTTGTTTAGCTTTGAGAGCTATGTTCTGTTGATGAAGAAAGGCTTATTTGCAAACGAACAAACAAAAAAAAAGTGTTTGAACACCATGTGTTCTACTCTGAAGAATCTTTAAGTTGATCATAATATACAGTTAATTTTTAAAAAACAAGATTGAACTTACTGTTTTAAGACATCTAACAATTTTAAATTGGTTCACTAGTAAATGTGATCATTTGTATTGACTCAAATGCATTTTTAAACCTGTAATAAGACACAAAGGAAACAGGAAATTTCAGGAACTGGTGTGCTTATTGCAGGCCTCCTACCTCAGTTTTCCAGATTTCGTATTTCTGTGCCTATTTCACTTCTTTCTGAAAACTTCCTAAAACCAAACAGTATATCCAATATCTACATATTGACATATCATGGAGAACAGCAGGAAGAAGAGGTCTAGCTTGACTCTGTGCAGAGTCACGGCCCTGTCTATGTTCCCACAGCATCTGCCCAGCACATGCCAGTCCTTTCCTGGCAGCATGTGGAGGGCATGACTCCAGGAGAGGCCACATTTGTCACAACAGCATCTTCTTTTCTCTGGTGTCTCTCACCCACTGAAAGGCTCTTGACTGCTCTGAGCCCCAGGAGGTTGGGTGGATTCCATCTGTGCTGTGTCCTGTGGTTGGCACACAGGCTAGAGTCTGAGAGTTGAGATCTTGCTCTGCATCTGAAACCAGTGCCCTCCTTGCTAGACACAGAAGGGTGTCTGTTCTGTTTGTTGGCACATGGGTGCCACATGTGATTACACAGCTCTTAATGGGATATTGGTGTTTGCTCTTATATAGTGATGTCTTTTGCTCTCTCTTTCCGTTCATTTCTCATGGGGCCCGTGGCCTTCTGTTTGTGTTTCCTATGGCTGTCTCCTCCCTGTCTCCCTCTGCTGGCCTCCTTGGCCTCTGTCAGCCCAACAGGCTGGGAAAGCTGGCTGAGCAGGTATGACCTTGACCTCACCCTCAAGCTTACTGGTGCCTGTCTATGTGCAGCCCCTTGCCCCCATCCCATGAGTTCATGTGACCTCGTGAATTCCAGACAAATACATGTTTCTTTTATTGTCTTACTTCATTTATAGTGGTAATCATTAGATGTATTACAAAATTCCTTTGTGACCAAATTTAAAATTAAAACTATTTTCTATGTCTTTTAATTTTTTTAATTAAAATTATTTTCAAAGATAACAGTTTATAACATTACTTTGGGAGTAAGGGCTCATGTAGAAGGTTTTGTTTTAATTCCAAGGTGCATATAGGTGATGTTACTGGGATCTTCAGGGAGTACTGTTGATCAGAGTGTTCATTTAATTTGATGTTCTATATCCAATAAAATGGCACATACTGTCCTTTAACCAGGAGTAATATCAAATGGAAAATTTAGAAGACAAGATGAGAATCAGCCTTCTGTCTCCTCTGAGAGTCTTTGCTAGGCTCAGTCCCTGGCAGAATTAGTGAGAGGCAGGCCCTGCTTGGTAGCAATGCCCCAAACCACAGTGGTGTTTTCATCCTAGTGAGACCAGTAAAAATAGAAAGTCATTAGAACTGAAATAAAAATGATTTGATTGGTTACCATTCAGTGTTATTGAACACTCACTTGATACCAAGCCCTGTGGGTGTTTGGAGGGACAGCATCAAGCCCTGCCTGGGGACTGCCAATCCCCTAGACCCTGAGTCTTGGGCAGATGGCTGCAGGGAACAGCACTACTCTCCCAGGTGAACCCACCCCCCAACCTAGGAGGAGCTGCTCACATCTGTGCTGTGAAACCAGGAGGAGTGTGAGGGCCCTGAGGAAATTCTTCTACTCCCTTTCCAGGGCACAGCTGGCCCGGACCCCACAACCGTCTATGTGGACATGCGGGCGCTGCGCCATGACAGGTAATATCCCTCCCCAGACTATATGGCCTCATCCCTACCTAGTAGCAGAGGGTCATAGATTGGTATCTTCCAGTACCTTCAGGACCCTTCTGTTAGGGATGGCTGGCTAGGTCAGAACTTTCCAGGACCCTAGTTCTAGGGATGGCTGGCACTGTCAGAACTCTTCACAACACTGGGTGTTAGTAGACAACTGGCCAAGTCAGGATTGCCCAAGACCTTGGATGTTAGGGATGGCTGGCAGAACAGCATTCCTCAGGTTTACAGATGTTTGTGAATGGCTGGCCAAGTCAGGGCTATTGGCACTGTGAGGAGCAGTAACACTGTGGACCTCCTCAGACATGAGCCACAGGGAGGGTAGAGCTCCACCTTGCTTTCTTGTGTCCTCACAGCTGCAGTGATCATCCCTATCCTTTTTCACTCACAGTCAGAAAGGGTGACCAAACACTAGGTGTTTGCTTTTCATGGATATGAGTAGGAAACAGGACAACTAGCTAATGGCAAGAACTTTCTTACCTGATAGCATTTCAGCTTCTTCCATAGCTTTCACATCAGGAAACTTGTGGGACAAAGGTGTACTCTGGCTTGGCTGTCATGTCATATTCAGGGTCCTGCCAGCTGGGAAACTCAGGTCCAAATTCTGGATCTTCAGATGTGGCCATGCCACAGCTTGACGTAAACTGTAGCTGCAGCTCACTGGGTGTCAGGGCCCAGGAGAAACAGATTGCTTGGTGGGTAGGGGCATGCCTGGGTGTCCACACCACAGGACTCTCCTCATTGGTAGTTTCCCTGTGCCACCTAAAGTCCTGCTCAGGATGGTCCTGTGAACTTTTTTATGAAAGGTTATCATCCTGGCTGTTGTCCACACACTGACCCTTGGAGTGATAATCATTCTCCAATCACCTTGTGATTTTCATTTTTTGAATTTACTATCTGTGTAGAAAATTGTATTCTGAAATTTTTTCCTTGTTAATTTTTAGGGTACGTTTGGTAGAACGAGGCTCTCCCCATAGTCTGCCGCTGATGGAGTCTGGAAAGGTAGTAGAACCTGGGACTTGTGCTCCCTGTGACGTTTGCCCTCTGTCTCAAAGTCACAATGCAGGAGATGGGGGGGCTCCATTCCCTCTGGAGCCCAGTGACTCTGGGCAGGTGTGACGGGATGTTGCAGAAGCTTCTTCCTCCTTCCCTGCCAATACTTGGAAGTATGAGGTGAAGTCTCTGAACACAGGTTGGGCTCAAAACCAACAGGGAGAATCCAGACACAGAGAGAGAAGGAACTCCCACTGAGTGGTCATGAGATAGGCATGAATGGTCAGGGCCTGGAGCAAAGGCCTCCTCCTACCTGCACTTCTAGAACCACAGGGTGTGTTGCCAGCTGTGGTAGTCACACTTGTAGTCCCAGCTACTCAGGAGGCTGAGATGGGAGGATTGCTTGAACCCAAGAGTTTGGGTTATAGAGCATTTCGCTGGTCAGGTGTCCCCACTAAGTTTGACATCAATATGGTGACCTCGTGGGATCAGGGGACCACCAGGTTGCCTAGGAGGGGTAAACCAGCCCAGGTCAGAATCAGAGTAGGAGCCGGGCATGGTGGCTCACGCCTGTAATCCCAGCACTCGGGAGGCTGAGACAGGCGGATCGTTGTGAGTTCCAGACCAGCCTGGGCTACGAAGTGAGCTCAAGGCCAGCCTGAATGGCATAGTGAGATCCTGTCTCAAAAACAGGGCTGGGGATCTAGCTCAGCGGTCTAAGTGCCTGCCCGGCAAGTGCAAGGTCATGAGTTCAATCCCCGGTGCTGCAAAAAAAAAAAAAAAAAATCAGAGTAGGTCAAAACTCTGAATCTGATCTATAGAAGCACACATGTGCCCCTGGCCCTGGGTTGGAGGGATGGGAGCTCATGCCTTGGATGGGAATGACAGCAAGGAAGAGGCTTTGCCAGGGCTGTGGATGAGAGATCTGCTGTCTGAGATGGTCCTGGCCTGGTGAGGCCCCCAGTGACTGTTGAGAGGTTGAAGGCTGAGACTTTATGAGGACCCCAAGTGGAAACTGAGCAGCTGCCAGGGGTCAGCAGGCACAGGCACAGGAGCAGAGTAGCCATTCCTAGAACTAGGGAAGGACAACTAGGCAGCATGAGAAAGGGTGCTAAGCTGGTAGAGTGGCTGGTGACATGTGCCCAATATGCCCAGAAACTCTGGGGCCCAGCATAGCAACCACTGCACATCAAGGGCCCAGGTGCACCGGGAGGTACCCCTTTCTGCACCTTCACAACCTCCAGAGGCAAGGAGCAGAACTAGTTGACTGCTCTTGCTCTCACTGCCATGGCCATAGATGCTTTTGCAGAGACAGGATGGTGCCGGGAGGCCAACCACACAGTGACCAACACGGGGATCCCTGCCAGGCCATGGGGTAGCTTTGGGGCACTATTGTGCAAAGACCGTGCATGGAAGCCTCAAGGCCCATGTGGCTGGGGCTAAGTGAGTGAACAAGGGCAAGATCTTTCAAAGTTCACCTCCAGCCTTCTCTCTTTTTTTTTTTTTTTTTTTTTTTGCTGCACCGGGGATTGAACTCACAACCTTGCGCTTGCCAGGCAAGTGCTTAGGCCACTGAGCTAAATCCCCAGCCCACCAGCCTTCTTTTGAAGTTGTTCCAGGGGACTAGCAGAAGCTGAATCAGATCCTGCAGAGGATGTCCCATCCATGGGGAGACTGAGGCTGCCTATCTCTTCTCTAAGCTAGGTTTCATACTCCTTGCAGTTTTGCAATTCTTTCTCTGTGCTTTTGTCCTTGGGAACTGCTTGTGCCAATTCCTGTCCTGCCGAATGTGGCTGCTGTGCAGTTTCACTTGCCTCTCTTGTGAGATTTTCTTTCCCTCTTATTTTGCTTGGGCCTGATCAATCTGTGCTCTGGTTTTGAGCTTTGGTTTTGGGGTTCAGGGAGGCCACATTGGGAGAGGGTAGAGGCTCCAGCAGCATCCCGGAATACTGAGCTCTCCACACATGGCAGAGCAAGGAAGGGCCTGGTGCTAGCCATGGACCCCTCCTTCCTGTTAATCTTACCCCTCTTCCACCTATTCTGAGACCCACACTGTCACCATTCCTGCTTCACACATGAAGTAACTGAGGACACAGAGCAACTGGTGAAACCTAGGAAGAGGCCACAAGGTCTGGGTATGGGAGGCTGGGGAGGGGCACAAGCATGAGAAATACTTCCCCACAATCAGATTCCTGGTGAAGGGGAGGCTCTGTGGATTCCACAGACATGGCTTCCTGCAGGACCAGGGCTGCAAGTGAGCCTGACAGTCCTCTACCTTAATGAAAGCCCCAGGGTAAACAAGCCCTCACCTGGATCTTCTCCCCCACCCCCCAACAAAGACAGGGCCCATTCTCAGGAACTGGAGTCATTTTGCTAACATTCACAATTTATTTCTATCTATTACATATTTCTTTTAAAATTCAAAGTAAAAAAATAATAAATAAAACTCAAAATCAAATTTGAAGTGACATCTAAACTTCCTGATCTCCCTCAGGCAGCCAGTGACACTGAGTTAGGAGAGTACCATGTTTTCTTTGACAAGGACCTTTAACAGTTCTCCTCCTTCCAGATCCTCCCTGGGGTGAAGGTCATCATCGCACACGCTGAGACCAGAGGGCCCCTTGGAGACTCACACCTGGGTGAGGTAAGTGGCAGCCAAGGTTGTAGGAGGGCTCTTTGGGAGGTGTGAGAGCTCTCCAGCCTTGCCAGCTTTGTCCTTCTGCCCTTCCTGCCCCAGATTCAGAAATTTCAAATCCTACAGGGTCAGTTATGTCTTTCAGAATCCCAGAAACTGTTTTCTGCTTTCACCCAAGCACTCATGCTCCAGACCAGCTCCTGTGTAGGATTTCAGGGTGCTGCGGGGCAAGTAGCCCCTTTCCTGAGTCATACCACCAAAAGAGGGCATGAATTTTCAGGGCATTGGGAGACCAGAAGAGTTGTAAGGAACCAGCAGCAGCAGCATGGGAAACTGCTGCCTTGAGCAAAACCCATCAGCTGCTTCATAAAGAGTGATTCCAGTGCTGAGTAAGGATCACAAAC
>RJWT010006385.1:0-29251 GCA_004365215.1 Cuniculus paca
TATTTGTGTGGGAAATGTGGCCGCAGTCGTATTGGAACCCAATGCAAAGTTTGCAAACAGAAGCAACATTTTGCCAAACACTCCTGTTTGCGAACCAAATTATTTGCAAACAGAAGTGTTGATGAAGCAAGGTGCCACTGTATATAGTTCAGGAACACTTGCAATTAAACGGCAAAGGTGGGAGATTTGGTTCTCATGAATGCTGCGGGGAAAGTTGTACTGAGAAGAAGCAACTGGGTCAAGGTGAGTTGCAATTTGGCAAACATGTTGAAGGTGACCTACAATTTGGAATTGCACAAGAAAGAAGTGAAAAATGTCCAATGCCTGCAATTGCTATGAGTCTGTTCTTAGAAAGGATTAAATTTGGAAGCTTGGAGAAAAAAAAAATAAGCAGAGATTAGTAAGAAGTTTCATGTTCAGAGATTGGGTAAGTGGACTATAGAAAGTGGTTGAGTTCTTCTGTGAGAGCTCAGAGATGTGACCTTTCTGTAGTTGAAGATTATGTATGACTGAAGGAATGATGCATGTCCCCGTCTCTGCCTTCAAAGTCTTTACTCTGAATCCTGACTGAAAAGGTGAATTGTGTATTTATATTTCATGTCTAGTCTGCAATATAACACTGCCAGGGAGGTCTTATCATCTGCGCTTTACAGGCAAGAGAACTAAACTTCTGAAGTTAAGGTCCCCAGCTGCATGACAGTGGGGAGATTTGCAGTCCTGTGAGTGGCTCCCGTAGCATGCTTTTCCAACACAGTCATTCTACCTGTCAGGAGGATGCTCAGCTGAGAGGAAGCCTGTGTGAATTCTTCACACACGCAATTTTTAAATCCAAAAGACCATAAATCCTCTGTATGGAACAAGATCACTTTTTCTTAAGCGATATATTGGATTTACTTGTTATATAAAGGCGCCATCCCCATTTCCTCATTTTTCAGTATTGGCTTTCAATGGGGAAAGCAGCAGTAGAAGCAAACATAACAGAGAGCAAAGAAGTTACTGGATGTGTTCATACATGTTTATTCAGCTTGAACGAACTATAGTTGGAGGAAAGATGTGGATGCGTATGCCTTTTGAGGGAAGTTTTTTGAGAAAGAAAGTAATACAAGCCATCTCTAAATTTCTTGATAAATGCGTAAATACAGCAGTCTGTGATTTGCCAGGTAATTTAGATCATTAATCATTACTCAGAAAATACAGCACCACAGAAGGCGCTGCAGGAAGAGCTAAGAGAACTCTCTCTGTCTCTCCCTCTCTCTCCCTCGTGTGCATGTGTGTGGTCCTTCAGCCAGAATAATCAAATTTAGAGATTTAAGAGCAACAAACCTAGAAAGGACGAGAATCTTCTAAACAATGACTTTCCCGTGGTATTCTAGTTTTAAGTATCTTTAGTACAATTTAGATAAATCCAAATTATCTTTTCTTTCCTTTTATAAAGTAATTCACAGATCTAGATTTTTGTGGCACACTGAAAGTTAATATTGCATCATCTTTAATTGCAAATTTTTAATTCTCAAATTTCCCTGTCTCCCAATCTCAGTCTAAGGTTTCCCAATATATTGCCAGTTGCTGTCACTTGGTCGCAGAGGTCTGTTTCCTTCAACCATTCCACAAAGAGACTTTGCAGAAGGACAAGTGTCACCAAAGACCTGACTGATAGAGAACATCACAAAATATTGCATGCTGTTTGCGGATTTTGTGTCCTGCTTTAGGATAATTTGGAAATCACACTTGCACGGCATCCCACCCCAGACCTCACACGACACCAGATCCAACTCCTCTCATGTGCGGACAGAGCACTGGGCTCAGAGCTGGGGGAGGTGGGGGGGAGACGAGTCAGCACCCAGCACTCCAGCCTCAGGCTAGCCATCCTCTATTTAGGCTCAGGAGAAGAATTCACCTCTGACTCCTTCAACCCAACATAACTAGAGTCTGAAATAGATTCAATGACAACTGTAACAGATCACAGCAACGACTACTGAGAGGATGGCCTTAATTTTGGAGCTGGCTCTGCAGTTTCTGGTCCTCTTAGGCACCTCTCCCTGCCTGGCAGTGGGCAGGAGTCCTCAAAGCTTTTGAAGCTTCCTTTGAGCTTACTCGAGGTCGGCATCAGAAGGACATCAGGAGGCTCTGGAGTTGGAGGATTTGGCTCCAGTCCTGGGTCCATGGCTCACTGCTCTCAACTTGGGCAAGTCACTTCCTCATCCATATAATTCGGATAATGACAGTGTTCCCCACAGATGGTTGATGTGAAAAGCAAATGGGCTCAAAGACAAGCGAGTTCATAGTTGGTGTACATCTGCCAAACAATAGTGGCAATTATTCTTGTTCTTAGGAAGATTGTATTCTCATGACATAAGGGCTTTCCACAAGGAAACAAACTCCTGAAAATAGCCACAAGAAGAAAAAACTCCCTTTGAATAGCCCACATACAATTTTCTTTCTTTTTTTTTTTTTTCCTCTTTCTCTACCGGCTTTCATATAAAGTACCCTGCAAACTATTATAAACGTTTCCTGGCAAGTTGAGGCTTTCTGATGACTACATCTTCATTTCTTTTATTCATTCATTCACTGAACAGAAATATGCTGCCTGTTACATGCAAAGAACCAGCTGACTCTGTAGAACATGAAAATATAAATCACTATCTCTATGCCCAAAGACTTTGCAGTTTAGTAAGGAAACACCATATTTACTTAAATAACTATGCTAAGGAGTAGAAGCTGCAAGAAGGATAAGAAAAACTCAGACGGGGTGGGGAGAGGTTAGTCTGAGGACACAGAATTATCTTGAGATTATTATTAGATGTTATCTTCAATAGATCGAGAAGGATAACTGTGGTTCAGAAAAGCAGAACTAAAAGAATAGGGTAGTGAGCCGGGCATGGTGGCTCACGCCTGTAATCCCAGCACTTGAGAGGCTGAGACAGGCGGATCGTTGTGAGTTCGAGACCAGCCTGGGCTACAAAGTGAGCTCAAGGCCAGGCTGAATGGCATAGTGAGACCCTGTCTCAAAAAGACAAGGCTGGGGATCTAGCTCAGTGGCCTAAGCATCTGCCTGGCAAGCACAAGGTCGTGAGTTCAATCCCCGCTGCCACAAAAAAAAAAAAAAATAGGGTAGTGAAAGGTACCACAGAGTAAAGGAATTCCTGCCAAGGCACGTGGGCAGGAAAATGTGGGTGGTCTGCAAGGTTCTATTGCCCAGAAGACTTAGCAGGCAGGCCAGGAACTGATGCTGTGAACAGAGGCTCGAATATAATTTCACTACACCCTGTTTCTGCCTTGAGTTTCAGTCCTTGTACCAGTGTAACTTCAGTGAAGTCTGAGTTAAGGATATTGGTCACTTTTGGATTGTGTCTTCTATGCCATCCTTTGTGTGATACCCTCATTATAATTCAGAGAAAGCAACCAGATCTGAAGTTTCCACAGCATGTTTTGGATTTGTCAGCTCTCAGGAGCTCATCTAATGACATGCTGTTAGCCAGAACTTTCATCTTCCCTCTGCCAGTCTTCAACAGTATAGGAATCTGAAGTTCACAGCCTCAGTCTGAAAACACCCACGGTGGGAACACGGAGACTGTTTTAAAAGAACCAGGAAGCAGCTGAGAGAGAAAGGCAGCAACCTGTGAACACAGCGCTGCTTGGGGAAGATGACTGGGTGTTATCTGATTATCTGGGTTGTTAACCTCTCCCTAACTCTTTCATTAAACACCCAGCCCTCCTAGAACTTGAGCTCAGTCCAATTGTCATCATTTCAAAACCACCAGCAGAAAGAGGCACTGACCTCGAAAGGGGTCCTTGGTTCAGCATAAGGAAACTAATCCCAGAGATAAAACTCTTCAAATGCCCCAGAGTGCACGGTAGGAGCGATGCATACATCACTAGGCCTCTTGGGTGATGCAAATAACAATAAATTTATAGCAAACTCATTTACAGATTTGAATTTTTTTTTAAAGCATTCTCCAAAACTGCTGGGGATTTGGAATGCCATCAAAGTGACACACACAAAAAAAAAATATTTTGATGATGTTAACCTTATTATGTCAGGAAACACAATTTCCAGGTTTCGAAATAGTTCATTTATACATAAACTTCATTCAGCAATGGTCAATGATCATGTTTTCTTCCGTTTTCCCTGTGTCGTATATTCCTTAGCACAGGAACCCTGTTTACCAATTCCTATCCCTCTTTCTCAAAGTGCCACACTAGAACTGCGGAAACACCACTAATTACACCTAATCCCAGACTTAATTAATGAGGGTGATTCAGAGAGAGGTGCTGGAATTTGAATTAGAATGAAGAAACTTCTCAAATTATCATGATCACATAGACTCTGCTTATATTTCTCTTTCAGCTCCTATTTTCCCAGAGAATCTAGCCTTTCAAAGATAAAACCGAGGCCAGGTTCAGCCATTCTTCTCAGCAGGCACAATGTTGCTCACAGAGTCAAAACCTTAATCCCAAACTTCACCAAGGAGTTACAAACTGCCAGTAATCAATTGTGGGCAGATCTTACCCAAGGACTAGTGACAAACCAGACTTCTTTCTATAGCCAGTTACTGTTTACTTTTCTTCTTTTTAAAGATAACCACTTGTCTCCCTTTTTCTTTTGGTTTCCCTTTTTTCTTTTATTTTGCACTCCCTTCTAGAGACAAATAATGTGACAAGAAATCATTATGACAAAGTTACTCTTAAAAAAAACACATCTTGCAAAATAGTTTCATTTCTAGCACAAAAACTTAAACCACCAAATTTTGGATTTCCTTATTTAAGTATAGATGAAAGTATATTTTGGATACTATCAATCTATCTGTTTCTTAAATGTTGCCCAGGTCTTATGTTTAAGACTGTTCGCAAATATATGTCTTTATAAATATTATACTAAGTTATTTGTAAGTCAATTATTTGAAAATTTATTGCTATGCTTTCAAGAAAAGAAACTGAAATAAAATTTGCATCACACTAACAAGGAGACAGTGTAATTAAGTGGAAAGTGAAAAGGACCTTACAGAGAGAAGACCTGGATTTAAGTCTCAGTGGATTATTATCCTCATGAAACCTGCAAGCTGACAAAAATGTCTCTGAGACTTTTAGTAAAAATAAGACTCTGAGTCTTATTTCACAGAGTAATCATGAGGGTTAAACTAGGTAACAAATATTTTGGTCCCTAATGAAGGTCTATGAATTCCTGATAGAGCTAAAGAAGTCCTAACTTACTAAATTGCACACCTGATTCTATGAACTGGGTCAATCAGATTTTCCATTTCTAGAGCTTGGAATGTATCAGACACTAGAATGGTATTGTAGAGTAAGCACGGGGCCTGAGTTGGGATTTTATCCACCCCAAGCTTCCTAAAGTATGATCTTCTAGGTACCAGTAGAATCTTATCCAAGGAAAGGAAGGATGAAGGAGAGGAAAGGCGACATTAAAAGTACTTGTGTTCTATTAATTTTCCCAAATCAGTAAAAGGTTTTAAAACAGAAAAAAAAAAAAAGAAAAGAAGAAGTCCTAACTTGTTCTTTGGTCACTGAAACAGCCTCCCTTTGTGCATGTGTGTGTGTCTGTGTGTTTTGAACTAAGAGTTAGTTTTCCTTCTCTTCCTTCAGGATTTAATTATTCACTTTTCACATTCAGCTAGCTCATCTATTCAACAGGAACCACTGGCCCTGAACTCTGATGACACTGTTGCCACCAACTGGATATGAGGGAATCCTTTAAGGAAAATTCTAGGTGTTGTGAATGACAGCACTGCAGCTGCGCCTGACAACTACAACTGCAGAGATGTTCAAGAGCGGTTGTGTCCTCTCTTCTTCGTGGGCCTCATAATCTGAGTGTCATAGCTTTGACCTGATATTTCAACATTACCTCACTCTTTCTTTCTTTCTGATTTACTGTAGAGTCCACAATCCATAACAACTTAAAAATCTTTCTCCTAAATTCCTAACGCCTCCTCCTTGTACCTTGGAACTCCTTTAAAGATACTTGAGAAAGCTAAGACTTACGATACCAATCGGAGAGCCATTAGCGATTGCCTCTAAAAACATACTCAACCCTTTATATGTGTTCAGTCCTAGCCTTGTGAGTAACATATCAGTATCTTTGCTTTACAAGTCAGGAAACTGAAGCTCAAATTTGTTCAGTATCTTTTCCAGGGTTGCCCAATTCATGAACCGCAGAAGAGGATCAGGACCAGGATGGAGTCAGGGTTTTCCTCACTTCTCAATCTTGGAAATGTTCAGATGACACCTTTGATTCCAAATACCTGCACCAGACATCAGAATCTCTGAGGAGACTTTTTAAAATATGAGTGCCTTGGTCCCCACCCAATCAGTTGAAATAAAAAGTCAGAGACAGGAGCCCCAGAATGTGTAATTTGTTTTTAATTTAGCAAATGAGTCTGTTGTACTGTGAAGGCAGAGAATCTCTGATTCAAATGTATTACTGCTTTGAAAACATTTCCTATTGCTTTAACATTTATTTATTTAATCATATGGTCTTATTATAAAACATCTCATTAACACAGTTTCTTCTTTAATGACAGGTGGATGAGATATTTATTGATTCAGCCCTAAACAAGCACTATATCAAGAATCAAGTAGTCAGATTGACGTAAGTATGTTTGGGCAAAGGTGGTCATGACCCTGAAGGACAGAGGGCAAAGGAAGGGGGACCCTTACCTAATGTGTGTCTCTGCAGACTTAACTCTTAGCTAGATTCTCATCAACATCACCTCCACTGCAGTCTCAAGACATAGGGCTGACCACCAATTTTTGTTTTAAAAAATATTCAGTAATTTGAGGCTGAGGGAAAGTGATGTATCGCATTCCCCAAGGGGCAGTTACACCAAGTCACACAACCACAACTAAGCTCCATGAATTGATTGTGAGGTCTGGAATTCAGATTTCCAATCTGCCAAAGCCCGCACCTGTAGGAAAACCCAGCAGCATGCACCGAGTTGTATGCTTTTTAACAGATCTGTCATTTCAAAAGTATTAAGGAGGCAAAATTGGCCACGAAACGAGATCATAAGTTTACACATTCTGAAGCCCTGGTGACAAGAGGCATGCCCAGACGAGAAGATGATCCTGCTGAAATAAGTATTCTTTAGTTGTGGTGGAGGAGGAGACTCCTATCAGTGGCAGCAATAGCTCAGAGGCTCCAGTTGCATTATTTTGAAAATCACATAGCACAGCATGTGTGTCATAGACACAAACACATGAACCTGTATGGACCTGAACTCATCTTCTTAAAGAAAAAAACTGTGTTCAGACATGGCTTTATTTGAAGGAAATAGCAATCACTTTTCTTCCCAACTGACTACTACTGCCCTACTAGCAGATATACTTAGAATTTAAAGTTCTTCGCATTTTTACTGATAATTAGTGACATACAGCAGGATTTTTTAAAAAATATTATTAGGATTACTTAGCAGATATAAAAGCATGTGAATGCAAGAACTAGATTTTATGCCCTCTGTTTTCAAATTCTGATTCATCATAGTATTCCAACAACAATCACAATTTTAAGAATTATTTAGGATTCATGCTTCTTATCATTATGTAATTCTTGTGGGGGTCCAGGGAAGGCCTATCTGTTGAACAGTGTTAATTACTGTGATTTAAGGCGGTCATCTGCATGCCAATTTGACATTCAATTATGATTATGTATATCATCATATCTTAGGACCTAAATGAATGGCAATAGCTAAAATATCTCAAAATTGAGATGATTTCTTTGTGTAGCTAAAAGATTCAGTACCTTAGATATCTTACTACATAAAAATAAAAGAGATAGAAGGTAAATATATATTCATTGGCTGGGCGTGGTTGCGCACTCCTGTAATCCAGCACTCAGGAGGCTGAGGGAGGAAGATGGTTGCAAGTTCAAAACCAGCCTGGGCTACAAAGTGAGCCCAAGGCCAGCCTGAACTGCATAATGAGACCCTGTCTCAAAAAGAGAAAAACATATATATATATATATATATATATATATATATTCATTTAATTTTATAAGAATTTCTAATAGTTTTTCTATTTTAAAGGTATGTAAAAATTCCATTCCACAGGTGAAGGAAGTTGACCCTGTTTATATTAAAAATTCAAGAACTAGCACATTTAATCTGGAGGAGACCAGGACACTATATGCTATTGCTTTCTTTAAGTATTTTATGTGGAAAGGGGAGTTGCTGTTTTATGTAGGTCCCCCACTGGTAGACCAAGACTTGTGTCCTGGAGTGTCATTCTTTGAATATGGACCTTTCTCTTGTGTGTCATAGTCCGGAGGGAGACAGTATGACAGCTGACATCATCATGGTATTCCAGTTCCCATCCACTGGGCAAAGGACAGTGAGAGAGAAGGAAATCCACAGCATTTTGAATCAGAAGATAAGGAATACAAGAGCCTTGCCAATAAATGTCTCATCCGTTCAAGTTAACGGTAAGTAGGTGGCTTTCTGTGGGATGTGAAGTTCTCTGTTAAGTTCACGTTTTGTGTAATCGCAAACTCACCTGTCAATACTGTTATTCCAAATAATAGCTAGAACTCACATGGAGAAGGGCTGGGAATGTAGCTAAGTTTTGTGGAACTCTTGCCTAGCATGGACAAAAACCTGAGTTAGAGTTCCAGCACCACAAAAATTAAAAAAAGGTTAAATAGAATTAATATGGAAAAGTGCAATTTAAAGAAGTGATAGTTCTAGGTTTTCCTATTCTCTAATGAGAACATGTCTGGCATATCCAATGATTTCTCTGAAAATAGTTGATCAGCATTCATCCCAAAATAAAGACAAACTTTTATCACTAATAGAGGAGTAATCTGACCCAGCCACTGGCTCCATGATTAAGCAAGTGAAAATACCAGGGGATAAGCAATATCTGTATTGCAGGAGGGGACCTTTCAAAAAAACACTGCCTTTATTGCCTTTGCAAAGTATGGATTGGCTGATTGTGATGGCATAGGCCTACAATTCTAGCCACTCAAGAGGCTGAGGCAGCAGATGGCAAGTTAGAAACCTGCCTAGGCAATGAAGTAAGTCCTCGTCTTAACATAAAAGGGGCTGGGGTTCAGTGGTAGAGTGCCTCCCTCACATGTTCATGGCCCTGACTTCAAGTTTGATCTCCAATACCCCACCTACCCACCAACACACATACACACGAAGGATAGATTTGCATATGGTCATGTTACGAAGTTTTTGTTGGCTTCTTTCCTATGGGCATTTGAGAAAATGGTAGACCAACTTTGGAGCCACAGAAGCCATCAAATAGATAATGCTTCAAAGATCTCTAAACTGGGAAAAATGTTCCTGCAATCACTTACCCATCATTCCACTTTTCTTTCTTCTGATTGCCCTTAGCTCATTACACTACCGTCATCTGTCTCAACTACAGAGAAGTAAAGTTTATCAGGGCCCATCACTATGCTCTCTACATTCAGTCCATAAATTTCTATATTCTAATGAAGTAGAAAAGTTCAACTTCTTAGATGTAATAATCAGCCAAAAAGGTTAGAGAATCTACTAATTAAAAAAGCTTAGATCTCTAATTTCTTGATAGGCTTTAAAAAGGGGCTCTGTATTCAAGCACATTGTATGAATTCTGTGATATTGGTCTCTAGGAAATCCAACCCTTAAATTAGTATGTTAGAGAGTCTAAGGAATCTAGCTAAACAGAAACCTGTTTACCCTCATACACTAAGCTGCTTCCTCAGCATCTACTTCCAGGAAGTAGCTAAGTGCAGATTTCCCCTACAAATCCCAATGCACACCAGATTTACGAGAGTCAAGTGATTTGTGTGCCCAGCCTTCCAAGGGTCTGGTTTCTCATGAGGAAACCTCAGCAGGGAGTAGGATTCCGAGGTGATGGAACAGGTAGAAGTTTGCTGATGTGACAGAGTCAGCTACTCAGGGAGTAAAGCTGTGAACCTCTCCCAAACAGGAGGGAGGAACCTGTCACCTGCTTAATCCATTTTCTTTGTTAGGTAGTGAGGCACATGAATCTAGATGGTGACATAGTGGCAATTCCGATAAGTTATGTGATCTACTGTACATAATTGCCAATAATGAGTTAATCTTCCAGGAATTTAAAAGCCAGAACTATCTGAAACTAGAAACAAAGCGTGAAATAATCATCAGGTGCCTGGTTTTCTATCTCCTGGGCTGGGCTTATGAGTGTCCCCTTATTTTAGTGACTGTAGTAGATCAAAAGATCAATGTGCAGATGGAGAACCTGATTTACAAGGAACCTACTTCTAACACCACTGAGTCACAACAGGACCCATGTAACAGGCCCATACCTTCGTGCCTGTTTTCGCATCTGTAATATGCAGTGATAATGTTTATGCTTCCTGAAACCACAGAACAATTCTGAGAATACACAAGAAAATGAAAAGCATAATGTGAACGAAAAGGTTACATAATTATGAATAAAGCTATTAAATTATGTGTGTGCTTAAGAAACCTGAAGCCATTAGTGTGAGTGACTGGTATTAGAATAAACAAACTTGAAGGCACCAGAGTTTTCAAATGTATGGTGTTTACTATTGTTTAGAAAAGGCCCTTAGAGTAGCACCTTTAAGGCAATTCTTAAACAGGTAAAAATGTTATTCTACAGAAATATGTAATTTTGGAACTTTCAAAACATAGAAATTTCAAACAGCAGAGATTCTAGGTCAAGCCTATGAATTACCTGTACTTTAAGATTCATCCATAATTTATCAAGAAGTTATGTTTTGTTTTAAGGAATAACTATGTGAGGCAGGTCCTTCACTAGATGTAATGTGGCAAAGCAAAGGTCAAATCAGCTTCTTCACATTGCAAAAGAAGAGCAAACTAAAGGGCAGAAAAATAGGAAGTCGGGAGAGCTTTTTCAAATGAGACAGGGAACAGGAGGTGGGGGGAGGGAAGGAAGAGATAAAGGATTTACAAAGGAGAATTGAAGAAAAAATGGAAATAGAGCATTTTCAAATGGTAAAGGGACCAAGAGTTGGAGAAAGCAGGGAGGGATAAGGGAAGGAGACAAAAAAAATAAGACTTGTTATGTGCACGTAGGAATTCCCCATGATAAATGCAATCATTATGTACTGCAAACACACACTGATAAAAAACACATAATTAACAAAATCGCCACTGGCTGTGGTGAAGTCTGCACTTAGGTGATGAAATTTCCATTCCCTCCAGCGTGTGTGCAGCAGGTAAAACTGAACAGCAACTAGATTTCTCCAACTCAGAGGTGGTAGGGGGTGCTCACTATCAAGACTGAAGTGTCAATATTTCTGTTCCCTTCTGTACCCGGAGAGTAAAAATGCTAGATAAAAACCAGAAATCTTTAACAATTAGTTATTTATCTACTGGTAGTTTATGCCCAAGTATGTCATTCTCCCTAAAAATTCATTTCTAAGAATCCAGTTATGTTTATCACCATTACACTTACGCTGGTATCACTCCTGAAAGTAGAGCACTAGCATCCTGCTGCAACTGAATGGACGAGGTTTTAATGAGAGAATTTTAACAGTATACTGTTTTCCATTACTAAGAACAAATTAAATTGTTAACAAAGCAAGAAATTTACTGCCTTAAACCATATTCCGCAGAGAACGGAGTGCCTGCTGTAGGGTATGCACTGGGAATGTGTTTTTAGCAATTGATTCTTCACCATGCAGTGACTTGGAAATGTATTTCATTTGGGTGTCTTCGAATTGAATATTTTGAAAAACTCCCACTTTGAAAAGTTCATTGTCACTCGTTTCCCATGTGCAATTTACAGAAAGTTAGGATGGAACTCTTGTTTTGCACAATGGGGAATGAGAGGCTGAAAAGGTAAGTCCGAGAAATATGGCACCAGTAGAATAAGGTAAAGTAGTTTATTATCATCTGCTCATTAAACCTTTTTTTTAACTTGACATTCAATACAGTTTTCACATAAACTTCACATTTATTTCTCTCTTCTATTAACTAAAATTGACAGAAGCTGTGTGCATTTGCTGAGTACATAATAGTTTATCTATGTATACAAGTTTAAGTGTTTGTGTTTCCCTTCATTGGCTTCCTAACTATTGGAAATAGACAAAATCTAAACCTAAATATTGTTCAATAATTATTTACCAATATATAGTGGGTGTTAGATAAAAATACATCACAGTTTATTCCTCATGGAAGCATTTTGATCTTTAGAAGCTATGTTTTAGAAATAATTTAGGTGGTAATTTTCAGCTTTTTCATCCTAAACCCGTTCACAGAAGAAAACAGGCTTCTGTGAAAGCTTGAGTAACAAAAGAGACAAAAACAGACTGGGATTGAGGCTGCAGCTGAGGCCTGGGCCCATCTGTTGCTCTCTCGCTCCTCTCACCTACAGTGGAATCTAAAGTGGCTTTGCCCTGCACCACTGGGGAAGCACAGTTCTGTGTGTGAATTTTAATCATGTGCTACTTGTGTCTGACATGCTGTTTGAGACATTAGCCAGCTCCTTAGAGGCTGCCTATCAATCTGTACAAAATAACACACACGTTGTTCTATCAGATGGTTGTCCTCTTGACTGACCTATGTTGCCAAGAATCTATAGATAGTCACTGTCTTCTGATAATCCTTGGTCATTGAGACCAAGTAAGAGAATATCGAATTATCATTCTTTATTCTATTTTGTTTTTCAGCAATGAGCCCATCATCAGGGAAGCTAACTTTCCAAGCATGTAAGTCTAGTTAGCTTACATAAATAAGATCAATTTCCACATCAGCAGATATCTTCAAAAAAATGATTTCCCATTTATGTCCCACATTTTCCTGGGAAAAGAATAATTGAGTGACAGATAGAAATTCTGTTTTTCTAACTAGAAAACTGACTTTTAAAATTCATGTATAATAAACATTTTACATGATGATAAGTCTGGAGAAATTTGAAGAAAGTGTATACTTCTGGTTTGGAATAAGTGGACTTGTTTTTCTAAATTTTTAAGATTCTACAAAATGTGCTTTCTGCAGAAAAATAAAATAATGAGAAAAGATAATGAGTAGTGATGAACTGAATCATACATTTCAAATTTGTAAATTGTATAGTATGCAAAGTTTAGTTCAGTGAAGCTGTTACTTAAAAAAAAAAGAAAAGAAATTTAGCTAACCTGATCTTGAGACAAAATACGATCCTAGAAATAGGACAGAGGCAAGGTCATATGACAAGTGATCAGTCGCAAGTGCCTGGGTATGGGAAGTGGTCTATAAAAATGTCTTCAGGCAATTTAGGACTGTAGTTATCTCTTGAAACTAGAAAAGCTTCAGCATAGCTGAGACCTGCAGTGCTGGCAGCCGTGAGAAAGGACTGTGGTTAAGAGTAATTGAGGACCAGAACCACAGTGAAACATTTTGCTTTATTAAGAGGACAATGAACTGTCACTGATGAGCTCAAACATTTTAGAAAGAGACTAAATTAGCTCTGTAAGACTGGAAGCAAGACGGGAAGTGGGAAGTTCTATTCCTTCAGATGAGGAAAAATGGTAGTCTAAACTAGAGTAATGGCAGAGTGATTCAACTTCTAAAATAGGTGGCCGTGCCACGTCTCAAGTGTAATCCATACCAGCAAAATGAATTTTCCTTTTGATACCTAATTAGGTATCAAGAGCAAGAAATAAACCTACCATTTTTTTGTTCACACTGTGCTCTAAATAGGTGTAATTCTTAGCAGGAATCCTGTTTGATGCATATAATAGACTACATGTTTATTTCCATCAATAGACAGCATGATGTTTGCTTGTAACCTTGGAGATTTTCATCCTGAAGAGTGAGAAACTAGTTGTGTTACATTAATCCACACGCACCTTAGAAGAAAGTTGTCACTTAGGAAAGAAGACGGGAGAGTGGACGTCTTGGTCACTTTTCTCTCATTGCTGAAACAAAATACTTGACACCCCAAATGAAGGAAGAAAAGGTTTATTTAGCTTACAGGTTTTGAAGGTTTCAGTCCATACTCAGCTGGCTCCAAGGCGGGGTGAGGTGGCTAAGGGGAACCATTCATGATAGCTGTCAGCGACAAGAGCAAAAAGGGTAAAGGGGAGAAGCATGCCTCCTGCCCTCCGTGGTATTGGATGCTGGCTCCACCCATGGGCAGGTGCAGCACTTATACTGCCAATCCCAGCACTAGCCAATGAACCAATCACAAACACTACATTCAGCAGTCTCCACGACTGCATGAGGCTTTGGGGGAACATTTAAACCCAAACCATAACAGTGGATTTCTGACAAACAGGCCAGAAGGTGTCATTCTTCACATGAGGACTTCCTGTCACAGTAATACCTCTGGACCACCTGAAAGTAGGAAACAATAATCTCAGTGACAGCTCCCAGGACAACTAGATAACTGACAATGCAAGTCTACAGGGTTGATTTAACTATTTGTAGAATGTCAGTTCTTCTCAGCTTAAGAAAACTTCAGTACGAAACATATGTCCACTTCTACTAAGGCATACTGTAAGCAAAATAGTGCATCTGGAACTACAGAGAATGGATAGGGTGGAGTGCGTGCTTATACAATAGTAGCTTTAAATACTGTATTACAGTCCTCAGGGTCTCTGCATCAAAAATTGGACATTTCCTATAACTTAATAATCTCATCTCTTTCAGGTTGTGGTAAACGAGCTGCACCACTAGCCGTCAACAGAATAATGTCTGGAGAACTTGCACCCAAGGGTGCCTGGCCTTGGCAAGCTTCCCTTCAGCGCCATAATATCCATCAGTGCGGGGCCACCTTGATTAGTAACACATGGCTCGTCACTGCTGCACACTGCTTTAAAAAGTAAGGTATTGACCCTAAATCAGACCCCTGTACTTCTAAAAAGGTCAAACTTTTATCAAATTCTGTGTAATAGTCAATATCCCAAATATTACTGAAGTAAAAATAAGAAAAACTTTCAGAATTTTTTTTCTAAAATAATGTTGTATTTGCATATTTATTTGGAAAAGTTGGCAGGAATAGAGGGGGTAGTAATCATCACCCTAGTATTTATCCATCAAGTCCTCATAGTTTTAAATAAAGAAAGCAGAAGTCGTCCTAACACAAACTATACTCCAATAGCATGTAAAGTTAGTCCCTTCCCAAGCAGCATATCCACTCAGTACTAGCGTCTGTTGCTGCCAAATACTAGGGTCAGTCTTGTGCTAATGATAAATAATCATACTACGTGCAAAGTGAAACCGGTATCTTCAATGGATGCAGGAAGTTGGTAATCTAACAATTAACAGAGAACTGGACAAATCCAATGTATAGCATTGATATGAAAATCTTTTAAAATTAGAGCAATTCACAATCCAAAATGAGCAATTACCAGCTAATACAAAGACCTTTCTTCATTAGAGTTTCCTTTAAATATTAAAAGATTAAGAGCGGTGCTTGACAACAAAGCCACAAGAGACAGACCTAAGATACAGTGTAGCATATTGTACTAGGGAACAGTTAACACAGCTAGTCTTTATTCCTCAGAAGCACGTGTTGCCTTATGTTATGTAACATAAATTTTATCAAATGTAGGATAAAATGTCTGGTTTTAGGATCTTTTTCAGTTTTATTTTTCAAGATAATCAGTCAGATCTTTTATCATCGTCATACTTAAATTCTTGAATTCCTAAGTAGATTAACTTTATGAGCTTTCCTCAGTAGCAATTATGATGGTGATCACAAGCCTTCTTGAATAGCTCAGCAAAACAGGTGCAAGAGGACTGTGCAGCAAAGCATACATTGGCCAGCTGAAAAGTTGGGTCAGGTATCTGTAATTTGGACAAGTTATCAAACCTTAAACCTTAATGTATTAGGAAACAGATGATTGAGATACTCTCCTGGTCTTTTTTTTTACCTATAAAGTTCTGACTTTGACTATCATAATCTGTATATCTAAGAGTATATAAATCTATGTAGGGGCACTTAATACTTTGTAGACTATATATATATATATATATATATATATATATATATATATTTCCTAATATTATTCTTTAATGTTTTTTGGCTATGTAACATTTTCTTAATTTCTTACAGTCTTTTTGAATATTTATTTCTTGTGTTTTAAAATATTTGGATTGTCTGAACCTTATCTTGGTACATGAATGCAGAATTTTAAACTAATTGCATTTGTTGTATCCTGAGTTGAAAATAGATGTAAATATTTATTTCATTTGTGCTATGTAACTGAAGACTCAGAGTTGGCTTTGACAACTATGGTGACCAAAGTTTAGTTCCACATTTCTCATGATAAATGTGTTTGTCTGTAAAGATAATCCTTAGAGATGTAACAGCAATATCTTGCTTTTGTGACACTTTTATATTTATATTCTTGACTGCACAACATATTCTGCACTTTATTCACTGCAAAACTATCTTGTTCTTGGAAATTACTGTGCTTGCATTATTCTCCTTCTCTAAATTCCTTTCCCTCCTTAACTGAGCGAGTTTCCTATTGTTCTTCAAGAACTGTGTGGAGTACCACGTGCTCTTTGAGGACTTCTTTGACCCCTTTCAACTGTTACTTCACTGTTGTTTGTATAATATACCACCTTGTTTATGTACATTTTTAATTTATTCATATTAGTACATATTTCTAGTATCTAATAATTACATTCATTGTGAGGAGTTAGTATGCGCGAATAACACATCCTAGCTCTTTTTACTCTTCCTGGCCTTTCCCTCCCTCCACCCTCCTTCTATCTCTTATAGATTCTTAATTTTCAAAAACCATGAGAGTGGAATAGGCTGACATAAACAATCATTTGTGCAGATCCTAATTTTTGGGCAAAATACTCCCCCCCACTCATGGGTTCCTCACCAAAGTTAGCCAATTTTCTGATAGCAGTTCTATATTTGCAAATATATTTACTTCTTTATCGACTTGACAGCTGTTCCTTAGATTCTCTTTTTCAAGTCAACCATAAGATAAATAAGAATCTCTAAATCATAAATTTTATTTCAACAACACCAACTTCCAGAGGCCCTATCATATTAGTTCTCCTCCAAATGTTTAGCATTTATCAGAGTCTCCTTTAAAATAAACTTCCAAGAATTAAACCCACAAAGATAGATAGTATGATTAATGTCATACATGACAAATAAAATAAGCTTCTGGAAAAGACAAGTAACATAAGTCAAATGCAAGGGTAACAAGTAGCTCACTCACAAAACAATTCTACTCCAAGAGTGACACTTAGGAAGGTCTTCTGAAATACTGGTGACATTCTATGGCCTACCAAAGATATCTCATCTCTCTATGCCTTGGACAGTGTTTATGCCAGAATGGGCAGATGATGTGGAAGTTTTGGAAGGGAAAAGAATGTGTCAAGTAACAAAAATGTAAACTTAAGAAGTTCTTAATCGTGTCAGATTAATGAGCAAAAATAAAATGATTAATTAGTGAATGATTAGTTAGTAAGTATAAATGGAAGGCTCAAAGTTGGATGAAAAAAGAAAAACAGTACTGAAAGCAAGAATGTACAATAATGCACTTAGAAAATTTTGTCAGAAGATAGTTCACTTGGAATCTATTGTCCCCAAGACTGCATTGTGCTCTAAATTGCATTGAAATAAGTAGAGCCAAGAAGTTAGAGAAGTTAGACTCTTTGGGTGAGATCTTACCCAAGACAATGAATTCAATCCTGGACAGCACACTTAAGGAGAAACTGACAAGCTAAAATCCTCTTAGCAAATCTTGACTGTTAAAGAAAAGGGATAATATATCTCTTAATTTTAGGAGACAAAAATATTATCCTGAGAAAGCTATGATGCACATGAGAATTGTATTAGTAGATCTGAAATACTGTCTTGTGGAAGAGAATTAGAGAACCAAGAAAGGACAGGTATAGCTGCTCAAAGATGAAAGGGTTTCCAAGGCGAAGAACATGCCTGCATCTGCCTAAGACCTCAAGCATAGACAATCATTCCTTGAGGATGTTTTTGTAACCATTAACATTGATAACAAAGATCCACTGTGCTACAAACATTTGGTTGAGTGTTCAAAATTTGTTTCATATAATTTTTACATCCATTCTGCTAATTAAATCCAGTTTGGTAAGCTATTTTTCACTAAGGCAGATAAGAAAAGTCAAAAAACTTGCCCACAGTCGTCATATGGTAGAGGAGAATGGTGGAATTAAAAACATACATCTTTCCAATGCCAAAATTATCTTTCAAACATTGCATTCATGAGAGAATTACACAAAGTTTTTGAACCTTTCATACCCTGAGACTGATATTACTTCAGTTTATTATTGAATTAACACTTAAGACAATTTATCGCATTTGTTTATTTTTTAATCATAATCAACAAAATTCCAAGACTTTTTTTTTAGGGATTGCTTTCAGGCCAGGTGTCACCATTTTGAATTTTTATAACTGACTTTGGAATCTAAATTCCTATGTATTTTGTTTATCACCATTAATTTCCATCTCAATGATATGGCCTCAAGTTAAAAGTTTAGAAAGCTTATTTTTAATCGCGGGTGTCTCACGAAGGTATATTTTTAAAGATTTGTCATATGCAAATGTAATAAAATACAAGCAATATTAAAAATTATAGGGCCATTATGCAAACGTTCTGGAATAGTCATTCCCACTTGAGTAAATACAATTCAAAGTCTAATCTTTACATTTTCAATTCCCAAAATCCTGATCTATGTTAAATTCATCTAGGCATGATTTCATTGAGGAAACAGTTTTGCAACTGTAAAACTCACAAAAATGATTATAAGCTAATGATTCATATGCTATATGATCAATTATCTTTACAAACCATCTTTACTTAGCTTTTCTCATTGGATTAATTATGTACACTAAAAGGTTGTAAGACAGAATTTTTAAATAATAATCCCAGAACAATTAACAATTGCAGAATTAGACTAAACCCTATTCATATGCTTATATGTTCTTTCTATGGCTAAAGCTAACCCTTAGGACATAAAGAGATTGAGAAGTTTCTACATGGCTGTTATCTGTTTCTGCTCATCCTTCATTCATGATGTCACTAATTAATCAGTTAAGTATATCAAACTCGTCATTAACAGGTATATTTTGGTGGCAGAGTATGTCCTCTAGAGAAAAGAGCAGAGTAAGACAGACACACGTGATACAACCGAAGTGGTTTAATGTATCTGGGACTTATTTTCCTTAAGTAGAAAACAAAATCTTTACCAGATAATCTCCATCATTACTAAATGTTTTAATTTCTGAATGTACTGCAATCCTCCAGCTGCTCAAGCACACAGGCTAGAAGTCAACCACACTCGATCACCTCTGAGAGGATGATCACAGGCATCTTCAGGCAGCTTTCACCACCTCTGCTCCTGACCTTTGATAATCCAGCGTCCAGCGAGAGCCACACATGACTTGAGATGTAAACAAGACTACACAACTCCCAGCTCAAGCACCCGGAGAGGATTCCCCTATAGCTTGAATTAACTGTAACCACTTCCCCAAGTCCTAGCAGACACTCTGACCTCACCCTATTCCTCCCACCTCATTCCCCTTAGGTCTTAAATCGAAGCACCCATTTGGCACAAGGCCTTAGGGTGCTTGCCTGGAAATTTGCTCCCCTGACACGGGATCCTCATCAGCCAAGTCTCAGCCTAAATGTGTCCTAAAAACAACAAAACAAAACAAAACAAAATCTTTCCACTCTGTACATTCTATGTATTTTCTTTTTATATTTTATCCAAATCCTTATTGCTGAAGCTATTTGTCTCCTTTCTAATTTGTTTTGATCTTTTTTTGCGCTCTTGAATCTAATGGTCCCGTAAGCTGGAAACTTCCGTCGTGATCACCTCTTTATCCCCGGCACTGTGGTTGTGTTCAGCACGTGGATGCTCAATGAGTATCTGCTGAACGGATACCTGAATGACGTTGTGTGTGCTTTAGAGTTGTAAAATTCAGTCATTTAGTATTAAATTTAAACTCTAAAGTGCCATATATTGTATATAATATATTATACATAACATACCAAATATATTTAAACCTGCCAAATAGTAAAAATAGACCAAGTTTAAAATGCAACAAGCGAGTATTGTTATTCTCTAACGCAGTTCGTCTTCTCTGCACAGTTCACCTATTCTGTTAATTTCTAAACGTTTCCAGTAGTGCCAATCCGCGTCAATGGACGGTCAGTTTCGGAACAACAATAAACCCTCCCTTGATGAGAAGAAATGTCAAAAGGATTATAGTCCACGAGAGGTATCGCTCCCCATCGAAAGAGTATGACATCGCCGTGCTGCAGCTCTCCTCCAAAGTCTCCTTCTCGGACGACGTGCGGCGCATCTGCCTGCCGGCGGCCTCGGCCTCCTTCCCGCCGGACTCCACCGCCTACATCACGGGCTTCGGCGCGCTGCACTACGGCGGTGAGTGCGCGGGGCGGCGGCCGGGACGGGGCGAGCATCCCAGGTTGACTTCATTGGAAGGAATTCTGGCGCCACACGGTGGAGAAGGTGGCTTACAGCAGGTCCGCGATATTCCGATGGACCGACCCTCCCTGCTCTCATGCCAAAAAGGAAAATGTGGTTTAATAACAAAAAGAGTGATTAAGGGTGTTTATAAATAAGAACAGTGTAGCGATAAATCACCAAAACATTTTGCCCTTTCTAAAACGATTCAACTTGATACACTAATTTAATGTCCTAAAAAATAATAATTTAGTTAAGGAATGTGGTCAGATAGTCTCATAAGACTTACTCTGGATTCCATAGTGGACTCCAGGAGCATATGCATGCCAATAGCAAAAACATTATCTGTGGGCTTCAAGTGAAAAGGAACCTTTTGGAAATGACAAAATGTACATATAGAACTTTATATAATTTATTTTTGTATAGCAAGGTATAGGGAATAAGCCTCTGCCTCTCGGTCTCCACTAAACAACTAGGAATGCCCTTCCACTAACGTAGTCAGAAACAGGCGTCACGGTCTTTATATTTTCTTCAGATACCCTGCATGATTTGGGTACATCTCTGCGTGCTGAATATGCATTACTTTCTTTAAGGTCATATTGCTAATCACAGGTAGTAGTACCCATTGTACATCAATTTCACTACAGTAGAAGGGCAAACCTAACACCTCCCTCTGTCTGTCTTCTACAAAGGACTCATCTTATGATAGAGTTTGCAGTCCATTTCACAGTGACAGGAGGAACTTTGTAAATTCCCTGTTGCTTGGTAGGAAAAATAATTTTCTGGTATTATTTTAAGGTTAGCACAGCAATATATCTGCCATAATAACTTATTAATAACAATAGAATTTAGATTCTATTCTAAATGTTAGCATTTGTCAAACATTTGAACCCAAAACAGCAGTATAACATTAACTACAAGCACCCATGGGTCATTCGCCAAGGCAGACCACGTCCAGAGTCATAAAACAAACCTTAAGAAGCATGAAAGAATTCAAATCACACAAAGTATGTACTCTGACTATAATGGATTCAAACCAGAAATCAATAACAAAAAGATAAGAGGAATATCTTCAAAGGCTTAGTAATTGAACAGCACACACATAAACAAAAAGGGATTATCAAGGAAAAAATTTTAAAATACATAGACCTGAATGAAAACTAAATCCTATGTGCAGGATGCAGTAAAATAAAGATAGAAATTAGCAGCAAATGCTTCCATTAAAAAAGAAGATCTCAAATCAGTAACTAAATTCCCACCTCAAGAAACTAATAAAGAAAAATAAAGCAGATAATGGCAAGAAATACTGAGAGAAGAAATGAATGAAATTAAAAACAAGAAAACAACAGAGAAAACTGATGAACAGAGACCTTATTCTTCAAGCTGGATGTGGTGGCACATGGATGTAATCCCAGCACCCAGGAGGCTGAGGCAGGAGAATCACTATGAGTTTGAGGTCAGCCAACATAGTGAGCTCAAGGTCAGCCTAAACTATATTGTGGGACCTTGTATCTAAAAAATGAAAAATAAATAAATAAATAAATAAATTTTAAAGCCTCATTCTGTAATGAAATCAACACTTTTAAGAAACGTCATTAAACACTTCCACAGTATAGAAGAAAGAGTTCAGAGACCTCCAGAATTTATGAATTTTGCTTTTTCTAATTCAGAATATATCTCAACAACCAATTTGCTGAAAAAGTTAAAAATTCACATCATCCTCTGAAAATTTTTCATATTTACATTTCCATTCCCAACACTGGGCATGATTTTCTGGTGATTGTTTGGTGTTTCGTTTTGTTTTGTTTTGAGATAGGGTCTCGCTAATTAATTCAGGCTGGCCTTGAACTCACTATGTAGCTCAGGCTGGCCATGATACTGCTGCTTCAGCTTCCTACGTACTGGTTAGTTGATGATGTAGTAGGCAAAAAAAGGACAGAATAAGTTTTAAAATTCCTTAGCATATTTCTGAGTTTTGCACTTATATTTCCTGAGCACTTATAAAAATGTATTTGCCAACACCTCTCCAGAAATGAATCTCAAAGTGATTTTCTTGATATTCTTGAAACGGTATGAGTATTCATTTCCTATTACAATACTGCATAAACAAAGTGCCATGAATTTCATAGCTTAGAACAGCACTCTTTATGACTCACAGTTTCTATGAGTCAGGAGTTCAGACACCGCTTAGGTGCATCCTCTTCTTGGAGTCTCGCAGAGCTCCAGTCATGGCATTGGGTCGAAGGGGTTTCATCTGTGCCCTCCTCTGAGCTCACTGCTTTTTGACAGAATTTCATTCCTTGCAGCTGTGGCACTCATGGCATCTTGCTTCCTAAATGCCATTAAAAAAGCATCTTTGAATGTAGGAATGTTCCAAATCATGGATGAAAAGCCTCACCTGACTGATTTGGTCATATCTGCCTCAGATAATCTCCCATTTGATTAATTCAAAGTCAATTGGACCATGGATCTTATTACATGTGCAAAATTCCCACATCTCTGCCCTGGAGACATTAACCTCACAGGGAGAATGATACCCATCATATTCACAGATTCCCATCCACACTTGGGGAAATGGAAATCACACAGCAGTCTTGGGGTGTATCCTGGAATTCTGCCAATCAGACTGTCATGATTTCCTCACCAGTGTATGCCTCAGTATAAAGAACCCCAGAATGTTCTTGTTATTCTTAGTTTTCTACTGAGTCTTCCTGTCATAATACTGATTTATAATCTGGAGGGCTGAACTTAACGCAAGAGACAAAGTTATTATTATTTAATGCCATAATATACCTCAAAACTCTTTATGAAATGCAAAGGATAAAATAAATGGTCAAAACCACAAGTACAGATTTCGAGAAAAGTGGAAAACCATCCTGTAAAAATAAACTGTTTTTCAAGTAAAGAGACAAAGATTTTACAGCAAAGAGACCAAATTTTTTTCTTGCATATAGAAGTATTTATAAAAATATGATAGGACATTATCATTAAGTGTCATATTTTATTTTTTAATTTAATTTTTTTTATTTTGAAGAGAATAAAATCAAATGAAATGAAACAGAATAAAGTCAATCAAAACAAAACAATGAACATGGTACAGGACTTTAAAACAAGATAAAAGACTACACTAATGTCTTTTGTTATCTTCAAAATAACTGCCCATACTGGTTCTGAAATCCAATGGTGCTTTTATTCTTTGATTTGATTGGTTTAAGTCCCTTTCCTACTATTTGAATGCAATAAGCGAGAAGATAGGAACAGTTCTTTTGAAAAATGAGACACTACAGTAGCCATTGCTCATTTCTTGTTATCCGACTTGAAGACCTGTAATGCTATTCTCTTTTATCTGGTTTTATACTACTTTGTTTTGTTTGAGTTTATTGTCTGTAAATGTATGAACAACCATTTTGAAGAAAGCAAGAGACACTAAGGTAACCATTGTTAATCTCCTGTTATTATGTCTTGAAAACCTGTATAGCTTGCAGTGTTCTGTTTTGAAATGCTATATTATGTTTGACTCTATTCTGTTTTCTTTCACTTTTTTCATTCTGTATTGTTTTGTTTTGTCCTGTTCTCTTTAAAATAAAAAAAAAATAACTGCCCATACCATCAGGCATAATAAAATCAAACAAAACAGAACAGAATAAAACCAATCAAAACAAAACAATGAAAGCAATACAAGACTTAAAAACAAGATAATATGAAAACAACAGTGGCTACCATAATACCTCTTGTTATCTTCAAAGTAGCTGCCCATACTATCAGACATAATAAAATTAAACAAAACAAAATCAATCAAAACAAAACAATGAAAGCAATACAGGGCTCCAAAACAAGAATAGGAAATCAATAATGGCAACTATAATATATTTCATTATCTTTGAAATAGCTGTCCTTGCTATCAAATATAATAAAATCAAACTAAACAAAACAGAATAAAACCCAACTAAACAGAACAATGAAAACAATATGGGTTTCAAATCATGACGATAGATTAACAATGGCCACCGCCTTCCCTTTTTAGACATTTCCTCCCCTTTCACTTTCACAATACGTATTGTGCATTTTGGATCCCACTAACTCCTTATATTTTATACTAGGGAAACAACACGATATTCACCCATCTGACTGAACCATTTCATTCATGTGCATGATCTCAAGTTGTATCCATTTACCTACAAAAGCCTCCAAGTTATCTTTCCCTATAGCTGAGTAGCTTTCCATTGTATAAAAATGCCATGTCTTTCTTATCCATTCTGCAGTTGATATGCAAGCAACTGCTAATTTTTTCTGGCTCCCTGTCACATAAAGCATTGTTCTCTCTCCTTCAACTTTCAGTCTATGAATTTTCTTTCAAGTTAAATGTGTTTCCTGTATAAAGTATACTGATGGATGTTATCTCCTGATCCACTCTTCCTGGGTTTCTTTTTAATGATGAATTGAGGTCATCTACATTAATGGTTATGACCAATGTGCACTGGCTTCTCTCTGCCATGCGATTTTCCTGCCATTGGCTGTCTACTTTTCCCCTCCATTCAATTGTCTGCCCTGCTCAGTGATCCCCTTCTGCCACTCTTCCTGAAAACATGGTTTGTTTGTTTTTTTATCTCTCTCTGAAATGTCCTCCAGTAATCTTTGTAGGGTTGGTTTGGCAGCCATGAATCCCTTCAGTTGTTCTTTGTTATGGAAATATCTTGTTTCTCCATTAATTTTGAAAGATAGTTTTGCAGGGTACATCAATCTGGGCTGGAAGTTGTTTTCTTTCAGGACTTGAAATACTTCACTCTAGCCTCTTCTTGACTTGATGGTTTGTATTGAGAAGTTTGCTGTGATTCTGATGGATTTTCCTTTATAGGTGATCTGTTTCTTTTCTCTAACAGCTTTTAATAGTCTATTCTTGTGCTGAATTTCTGGAATCTTGATTACTATATATCTGGGTGTAGTTTTATTTTGGTTATGGCTAGTTGGAGTTCTATATGCCTTGCTTATCTGAATATTGCATCCTTTTCCCATGCTTGGGAAGTTTTCTGCTATTACTTCTGTAAATAGAATTTTAATGTCATTTCTGTGACCCCTGATTTTTCAATGACACCTATTATTCTTAAGTTATGTTTCTTTGCATCATCTTGCAGCCATTGAATTGTTATTTCCTGGTTCCTTGTTATGTTCAAGAGATCTTTCTCTTCGTGATCACAAGCTGCAAACCTCTCTTCAAGGTTTGAAATTCTATCTTCAGTTTCTTTCAAGCAGTTTTGCCAGCTTTCAGTGGAGTTTTTAATTTCCTGGATATCTCTTTGAATCTGTTTCATGTATTCTAAGTCTTTTTATATTGTTCATTCAAGGTTTTTTCATTTTCCTATGCTCCTCTATTTTTTTATCTATGTCTTCTTTAGAAGTGCTTAGCAGTTCTTTTATTATGTTTTTCATTTCTTCTTTTACTTGAGGTAGTATGTCTGTTCTAATTTCTTTTATGGCCTCATAAAGTTGTTTCTTTACTTCAGTTGCCATCACTTCAGAAACTTCAGGTGTGCGACTCCCAATCTCTTCCATGGTTACATCTCCTGCACTTGCTCTGCTTGTGTTGAAGGCCAGATACTGCCTTTTGCTTCTTTGTCTTGATATATTCTTGGGTTCTTCCACACAAGCAAGTAGTGGGGTCCCAGGCACTTCCTGCGTTGGCTACAGTTTCTCCAAAGCATGACTGGTTCTCCTGGACAGTGCTGGCTACAGGCATCTGATGGTGGCCATTGGGTGACCTAGTGCGGGGCTGGCTGCTGCTTTTCCCAGCCTGCACTGGCTCCCCTGTGGTGGCTGAAGTGTGTGCAGGAGTGGGAGTGGCCATTGCCTCCCAGACCTGAGCTGGTTACCAGGGAGAAGCCTCCCCAGTGGTGGCTGGAGTGAGCTGATGTGCCATATTTTAATTAGATTTTCTTCATTAAAACTGCATTAGCTTTTTACTGAACTGACACTTTTATAATGAAGAAGACTAAAGAAAAGTGTTTTCTTTGCATTAGCCAAGGATACTGACTAAAAGTACTAAAACTACTTTCTTTTTCCTTAAGGGGAATTCCAAAACAGTCTTCGAGAAGCCAGAGTGAAGATCATCAGTAACAATGTATGCAAACAACCATATGTGTATGGCAATGCTATAAAATTTGGAATGTTCTGTGCTGGATATCTGGAAGGAATTTATGATGCATGCAGGGTAAGTCAAAGAGAGGAAATGATCCCATATCATTGCCTCGAAACTTTTATCTGGCCCTGGAATTAGTCTATGTTCTTTGTACTAGTACCAAATACAAATAGCATGCCAACTCCAAAAGGTTTTAACTAAATCTCATAATGCAAACATATTTTTCAGGGCTGTGTTAAGAAAGGAGTGAAGTAAGGAGAGTCTGTTTGATGCTATCATACAAACTAATCAACAAAATTAAAATTTCTTAATAATGAGAAATCTAAGTATTAATAAATACAGTCACTTTCCTCCGAGGTCTCACATTCTAAACAGTGAGCAACTATGTACAATGAACTGTGGTGTGGTACCATAAATAACACAATGGAGGGCAAATACTTTTTCCTGGAGGGGAATATTCTTGGTATAAGTCTCAGAGAAATGATATTTCAATGAGGCATAAAGAAAAACAGCACTTACCTAATTACAGAAAATGTAAGGAATATTCCAGAAAGGAGAAAAAGCATAACCACAATTACAAAGGTGTGAAATTGTAATTCATCATTGAAGGAACCCCAAGTCGTCTGTTGGGTTTCAGGATAGCAAGAATCAGAGGCAAGAGGTCTGAGTAATGGGCCATGTTGTCAGTATCCTAGAGTTCTTACCAGTGATTTCTCTATCCTCCAGAATCTATCTGGCATGTATGTTTTGTGAAAAATGTGTGAGTTGTTTTCTTCCTGGAAGCATTTACTTTTTAATCTTGAAAATTCCAAGAAGGTGACTCTACCTGCTAAAATAATGGAAATGATATTGATATCAAGTAGCAGAAAGCTTGACCTAGAGTCCCACATAGCAGAGCAGCCTCTATCAGAGAAGGAGCGGTGAGTTTTGTAGTAAGTCAGCTGTGCAAGGCATTATTGGGCATATGTCCATTCTCAATTGCCAAGAATGTAAAGAGAGGCAGCCAGAAACCTAGGACTCCAGCAAAAGGTCTATGCCATGGGAAACCAGTGAAAGTTGTCATCAGGAGCCTTGAAGAAGGCAGGCTATGAGAATTCCAACAGTGAGATTCTGGATACCCTCCAGCAAGGATTGAACAACATACAGAGGCATCACTGGATTACAGAGCAGAAGTAAGGCTCCTGTCTGCTTGTGGAAATGAATAATAAAACAAAGCTCTTGTCATAGGAAAATAGGAGAGTTATCAGGGCAATGATTCAGGCATGAGGATCGAAAACAGGAGCACAGCATTGCCAGCAGGTACCCAGGGATGGGGCCTTAGTCTGCTGATGAGAAATAAATCCACACACCAATGTCATCCTCACATGTACCAAATATTGATGTAGAACTCAACAAACCCCTTCTCCTACATACAACACTTCTACCAGAAGTCTAGCCAGACACGACACACATGTAAATGACAATGGATCAGAATTTCAGATATGGAAACTAGAAATGAAAAGCTTATACAAGTTAGGGTAGATTTGTGATTTTGGTCCTGTTTCTAGTTCAGTCCAAAGCTGATGAAATGAAAGACCATTAGTTGCAACCACCATCCAAACAATGCCTGGAGAGCTCACTTAAGATGGTATTTAAAATCATTCCAGAAAATAGCTGCATTTTGAGCATTTTTCTTCTCTAGGGGACTCATAATTTAAACTCAGGTAGTTAGGAGCATAACATAGAGGAAAATTAAGCCATAATCTACCATGGTCATTGTTTTGTCCATTCTGTTAAGTCTTCACATTTATTTATTAAAAAAGACTGAGGGGTTGCACTTTGTGCTTTGAACCATGCTAGCTGCTGGAGACAGATCCTGGGCAATCCTGAGAGACACCTGAGAAAGAGTGCTTGGAAGAAAAAGATCATGATAAATAAATATGATTGTGAGAAATAATATGATTTACAGGAATAAAGTTGAAAAGTATCTGCAGTTGAACAAGCACTTAGAAGAAGAGCAGGAGTTCACCAAGAAGTTAGGGATGATGCTAAGTTAGGGAGAGGACATAGAACTCTGGGCCCCATGGCTCAGGGCTGGGTGGGAGGCTGGCGTGAGGATGGGCTGGCAGAGCCTTGCCAGTTAGCTTAACCACTTTCCCCTTTTTTCTAAGAGCGATGGAAAAACCATTAAATGATTTCAGTCAAGATATCTATATTAAATTAGTTAATATGTATGCCTTCTCAAAATAGTCCTTGGTTTATTAGATGTTTGTTAAACTAAAGGAGTGGTTTGATCAAATTTGAACCTTACGAAAATCATTTTTGCCATAGTAAGAAAAGAAATCTGGAGATGGTAGTCGTGGATCGATTACCATGTACTGCTAATCCCCATGAAATGAGGTTATTTGGATGAAGAAGGTGGCTTGGAGTCAGAAGCAGATTGTAGGTAAAATCAGCAGGTGGAAGTATGACTTCTATGGGACTGGGGAAAGCTAGACGAGAGATGCATGATTTTTAAATCTCTGGCTAAAAAAATTAAGATTAAAATAAATTGAACTTCTGGCTTAACTGAGGAGCAGGGTATACCACTCAGTGAGTCAGGAAGTGTGGCAGAAAGCTCGAGTCTGGTGTCAGCCACATGCACAGGCAGGCGCCCTTCCTGACACACTCAGTGAGATGTGGTTGATGCCCCATGTCCACAGCGCACCCCATGGATGATGTCACCAGTCCCCTACCCATGACAGTCTAAGTTTTA
>RJWT010006386.1:0-16314 GCA_004365215.1 Cuniculus paca
CAATGGGAGGAAATCTTATGTTGTGTTTTTATTCTTATTAAAATTTTCATTTTTATTATTTTCTCTTATGATCTATATTTTTGAATTCTTAATTATTATTTAAAAATGTTAACTACATCAATGCATATTTATTATAGAAAGATTAAAATATTCTGATATGCAAAAGGAAAATCTCTTGCAATTCCATGCAAATAATTTTTGTTGACAGTTTAGCATATGTTCTTTAGATTTTTGTCTTTGCACGTGTATGTTTTGCTGATTTTTTAATGCATCTTTATTTGATAGATCAAAACAAGATATTTTGGTTGCGAGAATTTTATTTAATTTTGTGAGTACATAAGCAAATGGATCAACACTTTGCAAATTCTTTATCTAATTACTTTGAAGTGTGTCTCTTGTAAACTTCTTGTTCTATGTCTACTAAAGATATTTAGGCCTCAGAAAAATCCAACAAATAAAATCTTTTTTTTGTTTGATCATAAACACTTCCTTGGAAATTTTTGAATAAAATTATATTCTGCGTAACAATGTTTCAGTCAATAGCGGGTCATACATACTATGATATATACATATAGCCCATGTGCATAGTATGCTATACCAGCTAGGTTTTTGTAAATATACTCTATGAGGTTGGTACAATGCCAAAATTGCCTAATGACGTGTTTCTTAGGACATATCTCTGTTACTAAGCAGCCCGTAACTGTATCTTTCCTAAGGCTTTTGGGAAAACAACTTCCCTTATATAAAATCCTTAGACTAGCACCGAGGTTAACTAGGGAGAACTGGTCTGTGGTATGTTGTTCTGTACTTCCTCACAGTTGTGCTACAGTCCTTTGTTCTGACACCATCCAACCAAGCTGACTGCAACAGCTTCAGCCATCTTCATTTCAGTAGCACAGTGTGTCTGGAAAGCTCGGTAGTTCAAAACAGAAATACAAAGAGAGAAGAACAATGGACAAGGAACCCAAGTGTAGTAGCTGATGCTGGGAAACATTTGACCTTATAAGGATTATTGCATAGGGTCCCCAACCAGACAAGGCTTGGGAAGTGTCTTGATGACATATGTTGAAACTCTTCTGAGTAGCAGTTGCTCTGGTGCGAATGTTCAAGTGCTGTCTCAGTCACACGTACTACCTGGTGATGTGTTGTGATGTCAGTCATAATTGATGCAATTCCAATGTTTCAAATCACAGCTACCGTATTTAGATGCTGTTTGAAATGTGTATTAACGATTGACAATGTTAGAAATTAATTTTCAGATGTTAATTTAGGATTCTAGACTGATAATCTTTATTATAAAGATATTGGTTGGGACAATATCTTTGGGAGAAAACTGAGCCATGACCAGAAAATATGATATTCTCTGGAATAGCTGATAACTTAAAGGGTTAAATTGGTGCACTGTGAACACTTCAGACAGAACAAAAGACAACCTTCATTACTGAGTAATATAACAAGCACAATAAGCAAATGATTTACAGTGGTTAGGCTTATTTCTGATGCAAGAAAACTCACAGTTCTGAAGACTAAACTAAGAAAAGAATCAGTCCTTTTCAGGGAACAGTTGCAAAACTGCCACTAATCCGATTAACTTGTATAATAGAAGACATCTATCTTCCTTTTGTGCCTACTGTTAGTCTCTCTCTGACAAAGAATATCTTTGTATTTTATTGGCACTGAAGTTGCTTTAGGACTGTAAAACCAAATATACATGGATAATTGAAAATTTTAGTTTTCAACTGAATCCCTGTTTTTATGCCTGTTTTGGCATAGTGTCTTTAAGATCTAGTTTCTGAGTTTGTGGTTAAATTCTAGACCATTCTAGCTGACTGGTAATCATGACACCAGCTGCCATTGGCCATCATTTCCTTAGGGTTTTGGAGCCCCTCTTTCATTCTCCCTTTAATTCCTTTTGCTGTCATTTCTTCCCCTTCCTTTCTTTAGTTTTCTCATGTTCTGTCACCTCCTTTTTCTTTCCTTTTTTGCTGATATACAACACTTGACTTACCTTCTCACCTGAGATTCTACACACATTCACACAAGACTCGTCCTTCTGAAACCGTAAGATTTGGTGCTTTTTTTGTTTTTGAGTCTTGTTACCCAAGAGACATTTTCCCAGTGATCCCTTTATAGAGCAATATAGAAATAAGCATGGCAAAGTAGATCCCACTCTGTTTAGATAACATTCCTGTTTGTTATTTGCATGAAAGATACAAGTTACTAAACTACCTTACCTCTCTGGAGGCCTGAGACAATAATCAAATCACATTTTAAAAGTCTTTAAGAAAAATAGAATGTCACCACTGCACTCTCCAACATTCATAGTTTTTCAGTGACTTCATCAGGAAATTTTTCTTTACATTTATCTTCATCATTCACCTCTTAAAAGCTTTATTAATTCACATTCTCTTATAATCTGCAATTGTTTGTTTAGAGAGTCCAGAAAAGAGAGGGAAGTTGTTGCTATATACTTGTTTGAGTAACTCCTCTTCAATCTGCAAAAATCACCTGCATCGCCCATGAGACTAGACGGCAGACAAAGGACACCTGCCTCCCCAGTGCAGCCACACTGACCTTGAAATCACTGCAGAGGTGGCATCTGTCTGACTGCATGCAGACGCAGACTTTGTTCAAATTCTCTAAGCAGGAAGGATGAATATAAACTTCGTGTTTTCATCAACAGTTAATCGAGGGGCGGTCTCCATTTTAGCAATGCTTCCAGGGCTTGCTAACCCGCTAAATTTGTCTGCTCTTAGATGCAGTGGACTCCTGCTGCAACGTGTGGTGTGGCAAAGGAGAACCACTGCTCTGGGCAGCAGTGGAAACCAGCAAAAGGAAAGACACTGGGGACAAGAAATGTGTTTATTAGGTCTTCTGCTTGCACTGAAGTGGTTAAATGCAAAATGACTGGTAATAGATGCACCCCAATTAGGTCATCACTAGACTCTTTACTTCTTTAGATAAATAACCTGTGCCTCTTTAGCAATTCTTCAGAGTTGCTATATGCCAAGTCTGCTGCTCAATTGGAAGTGATTTTAAAGCTTAGTCTTCAGAGGTGAGCTTGACACAGTAAGGCAGTTGTGACAATGGCCCGTTCACAGCCAGTGCCCCTTTGGTTCTCAGGTTCCTCTTTCTCCAGAGAATCTTCTTCCCAACAGGTCTCCCTTTAACACTATATCCTATCTCCCTTGTTTACTCAGTGCATTGAATTTAGCCAACTGATTGGAGAAGAATGATGTGATTTGCTTCACTCCTAGTGTAAATGCCTAGTGACCTCAACCCTCCTAAGGATATTAGCATCTCAAGACATCCTGCAGGTTAGTATCTAGTAAAATGAGAAATGTGAACACCCCGAAGTAGCTTGTCTTTTCCCCTTAATTCTGGATACAACTGTATGTGTAATGTGAATATCATTTTCATGCTTTGCAGTCCTCTTTATATTCTCAAGATTCATATTTAAAAGTCACACATAAAGCCACTTGCAAAACTGAATTGCTGAAGAATGTAACTGCATCTCATTTAGAAAGAATACACAGAGAAATCTTTTAGTTAATCACTGTTGTAAAATAAAAAAATGGTATAGAACTGGTGAGTATGAAAGATGCAAGTACCTATTTGAAACTCACCGGAAACAGATGTCTCCTTACCTAAGCTTTTTGGTGAAAATGTGATCTTTCCACCCATAGTACTTTCAGTTCCATAATTAAATTCAGTTGCATTGTTAACGTACTGTTGACATTAACTTGTATCTCATATACACAAGACTGGGAATACACATATGTTAACTTAAAACAGCTGTTTGCAAAATTACTACAATATGGCCAATACTTCTTTAAACCATTATGTCCTTCTATTTAAACATGTTTTGCATCCCTAAACACTTATTATGTATAAAACTAAAGGAATATTTATGATATAAAAGTGAATTTTGATGCTACATTAATATTGTACTTGACAATAGTACTATAGGAAAAGAAAGCTAATAGAAGCATTTCCCTAGGTCTGAAGCCATGCCCCATTGGTATCCATGTCAGCAAGGTAAGGCCTGAATGGACATCTTCCCCCATGCTTTAGGCACGGTCGGTTGATAGTTCTGAGACCATCAGTGCAGTTTCTAGCCCTAATCCTGGCTAGTCTTGGTGTGTAAATGGGAGAATTTTGAGTGTAAGTTATGTGATGCCCCTTGCTTATTCCAACAGCTTTGTGACTGACTAGCTAATGCCTGAAATTCCACAACCATGAATGTTTTACTCTGTCTTAAAACTTTATACTCTGTGTGAACTTGAGGTATAAGGTCTGATTATTTATTCACACCTGGATATGATTTCATCAAAGCCCCTCTAGTTTTACTAGAGGCAGAGTAACATCCACTTTTACTGAGATATCAATGAGTGGGGACACAGCAAAGAGGAGATCTGAAGTATCTTAGACCTACTTGAGCTGCAAACCTTAGGCACCGTCAGCATCTTGTGCTCCCAGCAGTCTCCCCACCCAGACAGGGAAGAGTCTCCCTGACTCCCATCTTTCCTGACTACCACTCCAGTCCTCGGGGTGTGCTAGGAACACACAACTGGTACTTGCTAAAGAGGATTTTAGAAAGTGATGTGTTTTCAGCATAAAGCTTTGTCAAAGCCTTTTAGCAAGTTCCGATTTGAACACAATTTCTAACCCCAGAAAATGCTACTTTTTAGAACATTTATTTTTTCATTTTATAAAAATTTATTATGTTTTTCCAATGTTAAGCAACTGGTTTATTATTTAGAACAAAGTAATCCTAAATGAAAGAAACTTGCCACAAAAGATTATGTACTGTATGATTCCATTTATAAGAAACAGTCCAAGATAGGCAAAGCTATGGAGACAGAAAGTAGCTCAGCGGTTGTCTGAATTGGAAGGCAGAGGAGGAGCAAGGTAAAAAGTCACTATGTTTCTTGATGAAGTCATAAAAATGTTCTAACTTTAGGTTATTGGAAGTTGAAACATATGAAAACCACTGACTTGTACACTGTAAAAGAGTAAACTTGATTGTAGGTGAGGTGTATCTCAATAAAGCAGCTAAAAGTCATACATAAGAACAACCCAACCACAACAAAAAACTCATCTCTTCCTTGTGGAGTTTACATCTTAGGGGGCACAAGCTTAAGCAAACAGAAAGAAATCAAGTTTGCACTAGGGATAGGCAAAGTGAGATAAGGAAAGATGAAGAAGGGACATTTCAATGAGTGTTAAGAGAACTAGAGAACAATCCCTACCAAGACAGCAACTATTCTGAGAAGCACTGAGGACAGGAAGGAGCCAGACAGAACAATATTTGCTGAGTCCCTGCTCTGTGTAAAACATTGCTGGGCAGAAAGATGAATGGATCAGTCCAGAGCCTTGAGCAGCTCAGTTTTGTGAGGCAGAATATACAGAAGTGATTACAAATAAGAATATTCTGTGATAGCGCAATGATAGACATAGGGACATGGTGAAGTCACAAAAACAGAAAATAAATATGGCAACTCGGGTAGAAGCCAAATAAAACTTAGATTGGGGGGTTAACATAATGAGCCATAGAGCTGGGACCTTGCCAAGTGCCTTCTACCCAATGGTGCTCCCTGTCATGGTTCGCAGGATTCCGTTATGTTCCCACTGCTATTCTGCTCCTTGTGACCTTGTGGTTGTGAAAATCATGAGATCAGAGACATTCAGGGAAGCGGTGAGGTAGATAGGGTGCAATGAGGCAGGAAGGGGTCTCTTCTAAGACTGGCTCCCAGAAGATTGGCTTTATCAATCCATGTAATCTCAGAAGGACACAAAACTGCCCAGTTCTCTTTCCTGAAGTTTTCTATAGCTTTTGCCCTTGTTACTCCGCAGACCAACATTTCTTTGGATCTCATCTCAGTGATTTCCAACAGTTCAGTCACTTGTTTTCTCTCAAGAGAAGCATCTGGGAGGCACCTCCCCTAACACACCCCTCCCAGCTCTGCCACCACTTGGCTTAGGCCTGGAATCACATTCTCCACATGTTTAGACAAGCACCTGGCAAAGGCAGCCAGAGATATATAAACTGTTATTCTAAAGGTTTTGCCTTATGCTGTAAATCAAAAAATAAGAGGAATGTCTTAAAGAAACTAATTCAATGGCTATAAGATTGTTTGGTACTTCTCTATTATTTATTTATTTATTGGTAGGGTTCAAGTATATATGCACACATATGTATATATTTTATATACACACATATGTGTATGTGTTTGTGGGAGTATGTATGTGTTTTTGTTTGAAATAATCCAGAATTCCTGTTTTCAATTCCCTTATTTGGTGCAGTTTTGCCAGACACAAGCCAAGGGAGGCTTGGCTTTTTGACTCTAATTTTTTTTAATGCAAACTATCTGCTGTAGTTAGTGCATTTCTTTCTTTTATTTCTTTTTCTTTTTCTTTGCAGCACCAGGGATCGAACTTACAACCTCATGCTTTCCAGGCAGGTACTTAGGCCACTGAGTTAAATCCCCAGCCCTGGCAGGCTTGGCTTTAGTGCAACAATTTTTACTTTCTTGTCTACGGAAGCAACATAACCACTCCCTTATCAGTAGTGAAGGGCATGCATTTATTTTCACTGTATTTGATAACAGTTTATTAAAGATGACTGCCCAGGGATGCTTCCATTGGAAGTGAAATTGACTTCAAGTAATACAGTACTTCAAAGACTTACAAGGATGCCAGGAAACATAAAAACATCACTTAAGTCAATCACCCACTTGGAATTATCCACCCTTCTGGGCAATAGGAACATGAGATACAATGTCTATATCAGCCCCATCTCATAATGAATAAATGATTTATGCAAAGTATCAGTTTATTTAGAGGATTGGTGGCTGAGAGAGAGTTCTGAGTGTGTACAAATAACATGGTCCTGGAAACTCCATCTTACTGAAATGATTCCTGTTTTTGGCAGGAATAAATCGTATCAAGGGTTGATTCCACACCTTTCAAAAACATATTTTGCACAGAAAATGTATTCATAGAAATGGGTATTCATTGCAGGCAAGTATAAACAAATATCAGGTTTTCTGTAGTATGTATGAACATGTGGTAGAAATCAATAGACCCAAATCTGGGCTAGTTGATGACTAAATCCACTTTAAGCTGCAAAGGCGTTGTTTCAGTTCCTTCCATACTATTTATTTGTAATTCAGAGCAAACTTTATCTCATAAGTATACAAAGTAGCTGCAAACAATTTCAAGTTCTGCCAGTGACATGGGCAATGATTTTAACAAAAGGCTCATAAATTTTTTTTTTACCATATTGTAAAACTAGAGAGCTCATGCCCTTAAAACATATGCTTCATGTTACATGTAATTAAGGCAAGGAGAACATAAAATGTGAGCTTTGAAATGTATCTTGTATTACATATTAAATGCACACAGAAAAATAGTGCTTAAGTTCCATTTCAAAGGTAAGGACAAGTGGGAATTGTCCTGGTCAATGAATGATCCCCTGGGGGAAAATAAACAATTTTGATAAAAAATGAGTTGTCGTTTCAGGTTCTCCAGAGGATATACTACAGTGATGATTAGAGCACACTTTCTATTTTTCCTGGTGATAAACAATAAATAGATTATTAGAAGCACATTCATCTGCTATCTAGTTAATTTAGACTATCATTATTTGTGGTTCATAAAAGACTTAAAATTATTTATTTATTTATTGCCTGCATCTATACACATATAGATTAACTGCCAGACTAACTGGCTGATACATCTAGACAATTATAGAAAGTCAAGGATTTCTTCTTTTTCTTCTTCTTTCTTCTTTCTTTCTTTCTTTCTTTCTTTCTTTCTTTCTTTCTTTCTTTCTCTTTCTTTCTTTCTTTTTTTTTTGGATAGGCAATTAGATATCTGTCAAAGATAGCTGGAAATTGCTCATAATTTGTCCTTCCTCCAAAATGCAATGTAGGAGTCTTTCTTCTAGAAAGAAGGCCAGTGACCTCCTTTCAGTTCTCCTCAGATTGTCTTGGTCCTATGGACGACTACCCTGGGTTACATTTGATTCACTATCGGTATTTTATATCATCATCTCATGCACATATAGTTACTGAAAGGCGACACAAGAATTCTGAAACCCAGATCTTCATCTTCATAGGTAAGAAAACCTCCTGAAGACCAAAGAAATGCTTACATCTAAGTGGTATTTAGCAGATACATATGTACATTACAAATTATATCATATGTGACCTTTATTTTAATGTTAACTTTTTCTAATATCCAAGGATAATTCATGATTAAAATTTTAAAATATGCAAATTATGGGCCAAATAAAAAATGAAAACATTTAAAGAAAATGAAAATGTCCACCTTGATACCTTAAATTTCAGGCTATAGATTTTATGCAATTTTATTATAAAAAGAAAGAAAAATACAATGAAATGAGATATATAAATATGTAATATACCATCACTATTAAACCATTTAGCCTTATGCTAAAAGTTGTATCAAATTGATGCTTTTCATCAGTCAACCATAAAATAACAAAAATTCTCTACATAGCTGAGAATTGAACACATTTGATTCTTATGAAACTATATGACTTTTGGATTTTGATGCACCAGTAATCAATAGTAATTACTTTGCTTTTCAAATACTGTGTATCTAAATATTATAATGGATTTCATATAAACTACTTTGTGATGTGACAAGAAGGGTATTTTTTTATCTCATATAATAAAAAGAATAATATGTGGTTACACATAAATCACCTAAAGAAATAATTTGGTTAGAGATATTAAATGTCTATTCCTAACATAACCCAAAATGCAATATTTTTCCCAGATGTATTACACAGTCAGAAAGAGTCTTTAAAACCTAAATGAAAACAGTTTCTTTGTAGAGTGCTACAGACTTGTGATAAAATGCTAGTGAGCATAAATCAAACTCTAAACCTAATCTGTGTAAATATTACCCCCCTCGCAGAAATCCTTTTATAGTATTTTCTCTTAATGATGTTCTTTTCCTCTTATTAGTGTTTATGTAATTATGCTATTGGATTTACAGACTATCCTCATACTATGCTTTAAGAATTAGTATTGTGTATTAGTATTCAATTGTGTATTAAGGCATAGTGATCTGACATTTAATAGAGCAATAAAACAAATGTTGTATATTTTAGTGAACATAAAGAAAACAAGTAGGGCACCATTTTAGGAGGACTACATGGTCCATATTAGCTAGACAAAAACGTGAGTCCTGCAGTCCCCTGCAACAAGTGAATGAATCATAAAAGAAATGTGGAAGTTGATAATAGCAGTTACTGCAGCAATAAAAACATGATAAAAGGCTCTATGACAATATGAAACTTTGGAAACCTTGCCAAATACACAATCTTGTCTGTAGGAGCTGCAGCGTCCTGTTGTCTTTAGTAGATCTTTGGGGATTTCTGACAGCTTCTGGTTCATCTCCTTAAGCTGAAATGGTCTATCAAAATGCCTTCCTTTCCAAGAGTAATGAAAGGCATTTGAATTTTAAATATACATTTTAAAAAAAAGCACATGATTATTCTTCAATCCAAACAAAATGGTGGAAACTGCTGTAGGACTGTCTTGCACTTGGATACATGTTTCCTAAGTTATTAACTCAGCTTTAAATTATGAGTGAGCTTAATCAGTTTATTTGATTACAGTATTACCCATTGATTTAGATGATGTTTTTATATTTTTGTAAGATGGAAATTTCGAGAAAAATTTTAGTTGATGATGGTTTCAGTATTTGTTTAAACAAAGGAGACCATAAGATAATATTTAATAAGATCTTAACCCAAAGCATCTATCTAGGCTCTTAACCTTGTTACTATATTAAACACCTTACCTCTTCTATGCCAACGCTTTGTAGCATAGAAATAACTCTCACTGACATGTAATTTTTGATCCATTTCAGTACTTCTTCTTGGAATCTTTCGATGAAATGGAACTAAAAGAAGGAATTTCTGATGCAGAATAACAATCCTCCCCTCACCCCTTTTAACTTCACTGGAACTATTTCCAGTTATTACTTCCAACACTTTCTAAGTAATCATGTTATGTAGAGAAGAATTCCAGGCACATAAGCAACTAATATTGAAAAGGCTGAATCACTCAAATGTAAACCAAACCACCAAGAAATAGTGAGCCCTTCTTTGTCAGATGTCTTTACAAGATCTTATTTATCTACTATTAAAAAGTACATTGTGTCTTTAAACACACACACACACACACACACACACCACAATGTCAACAATAATACTTGGAAATGTTTATGCAGCTATTCTTCACTTTTAGCAGGATAAATATTTTCTTAAGTTTAGTTTAGTTTGGATTGGATACTGATCAATTCTTACCAAAAATAATACACTTCCTGTAACTTTCACACCTAAAAATATGTTAAAATACCTACTCTTATTTTTTGCTCACTCAAATTAGGAACTTGCTTAACATATGACAAATCATGGATATATACATAAACATGCAACTATTTCCCCAAAATAAAATAAAACATAACTTCTTCAATTAAGAAATAATTAAAGGGCCAGGCCTGGTGGCACATGCCTGTAATTCCAGCACTCGGGAGGCTGAGACAGGAGGATCATTGTAAGTTCAAGACCAGCCTGGGCTACAAAGTGAGCTCAAGGCCAGCCTGAACAGCATAATGAGACTCTGTATCAAAAAGACAAGGGCCAGGGATCTAGCTCAGTGGCCTAAGCACCTGCCTGGCAATCGCAAGGTCAGGAGTTCAATTCCTGGTGCCGCAAAAAAAGAAACAATTAAAATGCTTCCTAGAATTTCAGCACCTTATCTTAAAAAAAAAAAACGACACTACACTATGTCCAATAGCTTTGATCATTATACAGCAGAGATTTCATCTGATCATAAACTTAAAGAATATCACAGTTGGAAAGAACTATATAGTTAATCCCATTTAATCACATACCAATATTGAAATGCACATAATAATATCCCTGCGAAGTGGTCACTGTGTGGTTGTCTCCCTGTAGTCAAAAGGAATAAAGATACTTTTTGAACACAGATTATAATTAGCAAGACATTTATTAATAATATTACAATTGCTTCAAAAATTATTTCCAGTGAAGAGGTAAATGCCAGACTAACCTCTGTCTGATATTTATTACAATAAGATTGACAGTAAATTGTAAGAAACACACACTGACTATAATACTGTAATAGAACGTGAAATGCATGAAAACATGATAAGGTGGCTGCATAAATTGGTAACATTTTATATCATTAAAAAATCTCTGAAAACTTAAAATGATGCTTTCATATAGTTGTATAACTAGAAAAATCTTTCACCTTTAAATTAATTCTGTACCGTTGTTTCAACAATACCTATCATAGGAAAATATATATGCATATTGTTCATATCAAATGATATTTGAATTTAAATATAATTTAAGACAGTTAAATATAAATTCATGTTTATGTTCATATAAAAATATATATATAAAAATAGAGTATTTGAAGAAGTTGGATACTCATACAAAGGAACTGATCGATCAAAATAGTTTCATTTTTGTATGATAATGAAATTGAGGTATTTGCACAGTTAGTAATTTCAGTCATATATTGAATAAACCTATCAGTTTTTTCATCAAAAGAATAATCCCTCAAATGCTACTATAACAATAGCTTCTTTCACAAAAAAGAATTTGTATAGTAATCTATTTACCATTTTGAAACTAAAAAGATGAACGTTTTCAATACTAGAACTAGAAACTTGTATATATGCTAAAGTTTTAATAAGAGTTTTATGCCTTTTCAAAATTTGGATTAGATATGGTTCCCCAAGAAAAAAATATAGATAGTAACTATAGCACTATTTGTGGACATGTACAAATGCTTTATGCTTATACATTGAAAATATGCAATCCTTCACAAAATATTTACATAAAATGTAATTATGACCTTACATTACATAGGTCTATAATGGCAAACAAAGGCTTTCTTAAGTAATATCATCTATGAAACATAATAGAGAAATATATGAGGAACTATATTTTGTTCCTCACTTAAATATCATGGATTTCATCAATTTAGATTACAGTTACCCTTATAAATTCACAGACAGGACAGGAGGGAATGTTTATGAAAAACACAGGAAGTGCAGAATTAAATATACTGACATTTTAAATGTAAAATATTTTGTGTTCTATCTTTCTTATAGAATCTTTTCAAATTCCCCATGGAACATTATTTCTGTTCTTTTCCTTTGAATTATAACACTTTAAAAATACAAGGAGAAATGTTTTTCATAAGCATTAGATCCATAAATTTGCTCTAAGTCATCATAAATACCGAATTTTCTCCTGCTGAAAAACATAAGCATAATCCCTAATTGCAAGTGGAATGTAATTGCTTCTTTGCTTTCTTAATATTAGTATACCTACAGGGAAGATAACACAATACTAAACAGCATTATCTTCTTTCCTATATAATTCAAGTGTCTATATTTCTGTTTGCTATCATAATGCAATTTCTGGCCCACAGTGGTCCTAGTTTATATTTCAAGTAATCTTTTTCATAGCTTGTCTTTCACTCTGAAACCAACTAATCGTTCAAATTCAAATATTAATTTTGTAAGGCTGTAGGAGACAAGTGTTACTACAACTTTTTTTTTTTTAGCTAAGTGTGTGTTGGTGTGCATGGATGTGCTGATGTGCACAAGCATGGGCCCACTCCAAAATACACATGAGGCACATTGGGCAATAGATCATCATCCAGGTGAGTGGCTTGTCTGCAACTCCAAATGCAGCTGTTGTTCATGAAGTCTACATGGTCCTTCCACTGGCACACATCCTGCTGAGCAAGATTTCAGAACAAACCTGATTTATTGGACCTCGGACATGATATGGTGATTGAAAATTGGTTATAGAGTCTCGCTGTTGTAGTTTGTTTTGATTGCTAAAATATTTTCCCACGATGTGATTCTTTAATCTTTTCATCTTAATAAAGTGATGTTCTTTGGATGACTTTGACTTCACTACCTGCAAATAGAGAGCATGAAAATAGTGAGACAAAATCAAGGACAATGGTGAGACCTCCATACATCAATACAACAAACTCTCAAACTTGAATGCATCTCTGCCACACAGATGTCACCCAAAGGGCATAAATATGATTTACATAATCAAAAACCAGAATAACTTATGTTTCAAAAGAATCAAAGTCAAAATTAGAATTCATGTAGCTTTTCTTACTTCATTGTAACTGTTGCAAATGCACCTAAGGAACTGTCTCAGATTAAGCCTCCATAGCTCTTCCATGCTGATTGTGTGTGTGTGTGTGTGTGTGTGTGTGTGTGTGTGTGTGTCTGTATTTAAGTGATATATATTTGATGTAACATCGGAACAGAGAAACATTGTTGTGCCTTTGCCAGATCCCTGATTTAAATATGGTGCTCTAATTCTGCTAAGGCACCCTTCTGTAGAATGTCAACTGAAACTATTTTCAGAGAAAAGAAAAAATATTTTTCCATTGCAGATACATAAAGTGACAGTTACAGTTTCGGTTTAATTGCTCTGAGCACTTATTATATTATAAAATGTTTATTGAGCCTTTATTAAGCTGACAACTTTGTATACTTGTAGATACATATATAGCTATTGCTTATATTTAAATTTTTGCACAGGTATTATTGTAAAGCATTCACAATATATACAAGGCTTTATAATAAAAAGTTTTTGTTTTTCCCAGTTTCTCACCCTCAGGCACTCAATTCCATCTTTTTACATTACAATTATTTTGTGATTTATATGTGAGTATTACATATATATATGGCATATTAATTCATTTGACAAAATGTTGCCCTGATACAATCCTATAATTCTCAGCTTTAATTGGGCTAACAGAACTTCATTTGTCAACATCAAAGAGTGGAGGAGTGTGGTAATGATCATCAGAGAGATCAGGGGACAGTTGGGAAATAGGACAGGAACAAAAGGAGAGAAAATACTGCTAATGATATTTTGGGTGCCTTTAAAACTGAATAGAAAATCATGAATTCCATTATTTTAATGTTGGAATGTTTTAACTGTAAAACATTGTCTTCTGCCAATACTTGGGAACAATAAACCATTACTGATGACTAATGAAGTAATACTACATCACATAAATTTTTCTTATACTTTTGAGTGCTATGTAATGATTTAGTTCCACACTTTTTGATTCCACATAAAAGAATGCAATGAAGGTAGTTCCAAAAAATGGAGTATTTGAACAAAATCACACATAATATATTCATGAGGTAAGTATTTTTAGTTACAATGTAAGTGAACATGATCCATTTTAGCAGTTATTTGAATAGAAAATCTGTAAAGATATACACCAAACTGTTAACAGTAGTGACCTCTTGATGGAGGAGTTCAGGTGATTTTGAGTGTATTTTGTAACTCTTGATTTTGACTTTTTCCTTCTGGCATAATGAATATATAGTATTTTATAATCATAAAAATGTTGAAGTCATTAGCATTTTGAAGGAAAAAGATAATGGTAATGTATTTTCAAACCAATTACACCTTCTACCCCAAAGAAAGAAATTGCTTTCCTGTAGCTTTGAGAGGTTTGGGTTTTCCCGATCAGGTTTTTGGATCAAGTGACTCTTAGGATGGGCAGTGAAATCAGCAAGTTGTGGTAAAGAATCTCTGCGGATTGTAATTTAGAGTTTAGTTTGCCATTAACATCAATTAGTATTCCAGCTCCCAGAGCTGCAAATTTAGATTATGTGCAGCTCTTTCCACCTTTATTTGGTTGGATTGTAACTCCAAGTGTAACAGGCTGGAGAGGTACACAGTGTGTTCCTGAAGGTTTTGTCTATTTTAGGGGAGGTTTATACTCACTCAAGATTAGTGAGCAATTTTATGAAAGTTTATTGAAGGAAGCACTTAAGCATAAATATAACATTCAACCCTAAAATAATATTATTCCAGAGTTCTGAAGACAAAAGAGGTCAATTTTGTTTATGTCATCTTGATTTAAATTCTGTCTTTTGCAAATGCTTGATGGTCTGCATACTAGTAACATAAAATAGAAAATGAAAAAATGTTTAAACATTATTTTAATATTTGGCATGATTTCAAGATTGAGTTTAACATTGCCTTACAAATGTTGGATAATGCTCATGTTGATATGTGTGACAGTCTTAAATAAGATTCATAAATAGGATCCAAAAATATATATCACAGTGTATTTGCTGAAGTATGTAGTATTCTCTAAAAAAAGAATATTGACATCTTGCCAGATCTCAGTAGGGAGATGGATAATTTATTTCTATTTTTAGAGTTCACTATTGATCTCTAAGAAAGGAAGATGAGATGACGGGGTCTCCCCAGTTTCTGAAGCCAAGCTAATGCCTCCCAAAGTGCTAATACTTCTGTTATGCTATTTGAGACGAACTCTTACACACCCTTGCTAGTGACTGGACAACATAACATTATGCCACTTTAGTTACTTGGTTTTCTTTGAAAACAGTTATGAGGGAAATAATTGAAGATATTTTTTCCTGATTCCTTTGTTAAATCTCTATTATCTTGATACTGAATCCAGAAAGCTGACAAATCTATGAAATTATTTCAATTTTTATTTTGTCAAAATATAGATAGTAAAAATCCCCCATAATGCTATTATGAAATTAAATCTAGGAGCACCTTAAAAATCTAGTAGTATTGTGTGCTATACCACTAGCACATACAAGATATTTCAAGAATGAAAATGCTTTAAGATTATGAAATACTTCATTCCAGGATAGTAGCAAAAAATTATCTGATGTTCTATGACTGCTTACCATGAGAGCCTAATGTTGATACTTAAAAACTACAAAGTTTTTCTATAACCTATGAATAATTAATTTAAACATTTAAAAAGATCTCATTACAATACAAAACAACTTCACTAAATTCAATGAGAAGCAGGTGACAAACACATCAGAAGTTTAATGAGACATAACACAATACATGTATACCATGCTTGTACAGGCATACCATGTCATAGATTCCTTAGTTGATTACAGTGCGAATGCAATGGTAAACAGCACGATATGGGAAGAACAAGACAAATTCAACAATACATCATAACAAATTATATAGGAAAATAATGAAGATCGTTTGAGACAGATAAAAAATGATGACAAGGGGGCCTTTAAATACCAGTCATTCATTCATCAATACGAATTGAGTCTACCATCAAACTGTGGGTGAGATGTTAGTTGTCACAACTCTGTGCTTCTTTCCTGGTTCTTACGTCCCTCAGTTGTTCTTTTGGAAACTTCTTCTATGATAAGCCAAGTCCCTCTTAG